>CAOKZL010003118.1:0-188974 GCA_948472985.1 Iguana delicatissima
TAGGGATGGGCCAACCGAATCCTCCAATTCTTGGCAGGGATTCAATTCAGGAATCCAAATCCCTGTGCTAAACTGAATCTTTTGAATCCGCCACCCAAACAGTTTGTTGGAGATTTGGGACGCTTGAAAACCCAGGAGACCAGGACGCCTGAAAACCTGGGAGACTAGACATACAAGGGGAGATGGCAAGTAGGTGAATTTTTCCCTTGCAGTAATAATGGCCTTTGCTAACAATTTCACAAATTACATCTAGGGTTGTATTCCAAGATATTTAAATTGAACAGTTCATACTGAAGTTCAGCACTTGACTGGAAGCTGCTGGCTTGAGATTTCAAGGACAGCTGAAACATTCCTTTGCATAGCTCCCTTGCAAAGCTCTTGCAGACACAATTCTGGGGTTTCTAGTTTTACAAGGTGTCACAGCCTTCTCTGCCAAAGTGTGCTTGGTGCATCATCAAATTACAAACACCAGGATGCCGGAAGGAGCTATGCAACGAAAAACCAATTTTGACCTGGATTATCTCCCTACTGTAGTGGTCCTGTTTACACAGGCAGGAAAATGTGGGGATTAAGCCACATTTTCCTGCCTGTGTAAAAAAGGGCCTTCATGACATTTTCAGACTGGGGAGATCCTGATGCAAAACTATGACAATTGTCCTGGCCAGATTTCTTCAGAGGGAGGTTTGCCTTTGCCTAGGCTTTTGCTAAGACTGAGAGAGCGTGTCTTCCCCCAAGATTATCCTTCTTTCCCTTGCTTTTTAAACCCTTTTTTAAAAAAGGATTTGAAAGATTCAAGATTCATGAGATTCTTGGATTCCCAAAACTTTCCCTGAATTCGGAAATTCGTCCCATCCCTGAAAGGGTTAAGTTGAAGAAGCTAATGCAAAGGTAGAAAAATATAGAAAAATAAGGTGAGCAGATGCGCCCTTTATCTTATCAAGAGGCTTAGGTATGTGCTTAGCAGTGCCGGGAACCTAGGGAGTTTTGATGTTGGAGAAATACTCCCTTGGTACCAAAATACATATTTTTGAAAGATGTAACCCAGGTCTGCCTGACCTGTAAACACTTCATATATGGTCATATGTAATCATTTCCTGTAACCTGTTTACAAGAGGGTATAAAAAGAGAGCTAATACCTGGATCGGGGCTCTCAGGCTTTGGAAATCATTCCACTGAGATCCCTGCAGTAAAATAAACTTTTATTTTTGCTTTCTAATCTGGTGGTCTCAATTCTTGGCGAGCTACTTAAATTTTGGGGGGCTCGTCCGGGATATTGAGGGGCGTTTTGCCCACTTTGGCGGACGCCGGGACTTTGGGGCCGTCACCTCTTTCCGACGCGACCCAGGGCGCCCCTGACTTACTTTTGTCAGAAGGATTGACTCGGAGTGAGGCGGCGGCTCTGGCGGTGGTGTTCCAGCCCAGGGACCCGAAGACGGAGCAGAAAGCAGAACCCTCCCACGACTGTTGGTGAGTGCCCTCCCTGCAACTTCAGGGAGAAGAGGGGCCTGATCAACCCCTTTAAGTCTTGCCTTAGTACCCCACTGTTGTGGGTGAAACCGCGAGGCTTTTTGGAGGTGAAAAGAGGTGGGAGGTAGTTTGTTGGCGTGAATGTGGTGTGAAAGGAGGGGCGCAAGGTGTCGCAGTTCCCATTGCATACCGTTGAGAGTCCGGGTGCGTGGGTCGGCACGAGAGAGTGGTGTCTGTCCCCCTTCGTGTTGGCGCGTGAGACCCCTTACTCACGCGCCAAATCCCTTTCTCCTAGTGTGTCTTGTCCACGTTGGGAGGAAATGGGTGGGGGGCAAAGCCGGCAAACCCCTTTAGGTTGTATGTTAAAGAATTTCAAGAAAGGATTCAGTGGGGACTATGGGGACCCCCCGATGACGCCAGGGCGTTTCCAAATTTTATGTGAAGTGGAGTGGCCTTCTTTCAAGGTGGGGTGGCCTCCGGAAGGGAGCTTAGAACCCGCTCGAATCAAGGCAGTGTATTCAGTAGTGGTGGGTGAGCCTGGCCATCCTGATCAGTATCCATACATAGATTCATGGGACACAGTGGTTACAGAGAACCCCTCTTGGTTGCAGAAGTGTCAGGAACAAATTTGTAAGGCTATGGTGCTGAGGCAGGACAGGGCCAGACGAAAGCTTGGAAAAGCCCAGATTTTGCCTGATTCAGCTCCAGAAGAGCCCACTCCCCCCCCTCCACCGTATGTGGTGATGCAGCCAGCCCCGCCACCACTGGCTTTGGAAGTACCACCGCCTGCACCACTGCCACCAGTACCTCAGGCAGCCTCACAACAAGAGGGAGTGGCTGGGGGACTGGCGGATTTGGCCCCAGTTACCCATGAAGAGGAAATGACAGAGGAGTTGCCAGGTTCCAGTTTGGCTGTCCAGAATAAGATGACACTCAGACCCAAACCCGAACAGACTGGACCAAAAGAAAAATCCAAGAGTAAGCAGGTCAAGAGTAAACAGACAAAACCCCAGAAGGAAGTAGAAGAAGTAGATGATTCGGATGAGGAAAGTGGAGATGTGATTGCACCATTGCGACAAATCAGTCAATTGGTGCCAAAATCCCACCCAAGAGGGTGGTTATCGGCGAGTCCCGAGTTACCAATATACTCCCTTCACCACGTCTGACCTCCTTAATTGGAAGACCCATTATGCTACTTACACAGATAAGCCACAAGAAGTAATTGAACTTTGTTCCAGTATTATGGCCTCACATGTCCCCAATTGGCAAGATTGTCAGCAGTTGCTCCTGACTTTGTTCACTACTGAAGAGCGGAGGAGAATAATTCAGCATGCAGAACGGATAGCTAGAGACAGGGCACCTCCTGGAGAGGCGAACCCTGAGCAGTGGATGAGAGGTAGGGTCCCCTTGGCGGACCCAGGATGGGACCCGAACCTCCCAGCACAGTTGGCTATGCTCACTGATTATCAAGCTCTACTAGTGGAAGCTATGAGAGAAGGAATGAAGAGGCCTGTTAATATGTCCAAAGTATCAGAGATACTTCAGGGACCCACTGAACCCCCAGGAACATATTTGGAAAGATTGCTTGATGCTTATAGGCAGTATACTCCTGTGAACCCAGAAGACCCAGGCAACCAACAGATGGTGAATTTGGCCTTCGTGACCCAAAGTTATCCAGATATAAGGAAGAAACTCCAGAAACAAGAGGGATTTGCAGGTATGAATTTGAGCCAATTGTTGGAAATTGCCAGAGAGTATATGTGAATAGAGACCAAGAGGAGAAACGGGAGGGAAGGCGGATGCATAAGAAAGCGGAATTATTGGCTGCAGCTTTGGCGACAAAGGAAGGGGGGGAAATTTGGAAAAGGAAGTGGACCTCCATTGAGACGCAATGAGTGTGCCCTCTGCCGACAGGTTGGGCATTGGAAGAATGAATGTCCCAGACAGAGAGGGATGGCGAACAGGGGAAGAGGAATGGATCGAGGAAGAGGAAGGGGAGCAAATCGAGGAAGAGGAAGAGGAAGAGTAGTGGATGGAAGATATGAGCAGGGGATGGACGAAGGGTTCGAGGACTTCATTGGACTAGCTGAAATGGAACTTTACGATTAGGACAGACCGGGCCCCCTTGCTCTCGGCCCCGGGGAGCCTATGGTCACAGCACAAATAGGGGACCGAGCCATCCCCATGATGGTAGATACGGGAGCCACCCGTTCAGTATTAAATTCTGCAATAGCCCCAAAAACTGAGAAAGCCATAAGAATTGTGGGGCCACGGGGAAATTGGAAAAACACCCTCTCTTAGAAAAAAAGGGTTGTGGATCTAGGAAGACATCAAGTCACTCACCAGTTTTTGTATTTGCCAAGTTGCCCTGTGCCCTTATTGGGTCGAGATTTGTTGGCTAAATTGAGAGCTCAAATTTCTATTGAAGAAGATGGGACGATGGAAATAAATTTTAGAGGACCAAAGAATATCTCAGTGACTTATCCAATGGAGGAGGAGTGGCGAAGGTACCAGATCATGGTTTGTCAAGAGCAACCCACTATATTTGGACCCCCAGGCGTGTGGGCTGAAGACAACCCACCTGGGTTAGCCCGGTTCGTGGGGCCCCCCTAGTGGTAGAATTAAAGCCAAATGCTATGCCCACTCGTGTAAGGCAATATGATCTACCCAGAGAAGCCCTGGAAGGGATCCAGAAGCATTTAGAACGGCTGAAGAAGTACAATATAATTCGGGAATGCCGCTCTCCCTGGAATACTCCATTACTCCCAGTATTGAAACCTGGGACGAAGGAATATCGTCCAGTACAAGATTTAAGGATGGTAAACAAAGCTACAGTAACCCTACACCCAGTGGTACCAAACCCATATGTCCTGATGGGACTAGTTCCATCTGCAGCTACTCACTTCACTGTTTTGGATCTCAAGGATGCCTTCTTCTGTATCCGAGTGGCCCCCCAAAGCCAGGACATATTTGCCTTCCAGGTGGAAGACAGCATTACAGGCCAGAAGACCCAGTTCACGTGGTACCGCTTGCCTCAGGGGTGGAAGAACTCGCCAACGATTTTTGGGACATCATTGAGTCAAGACTTAGAAAATTCCAATCTGAACCCGAGAGACGAGTTTTGCTGCAATATGTGGATGATCTACTGTTGGCCGCCACCAGTGAGGAGGAGTGTAAGGAGGCCACAATGGAGTTGCTCCAGCTTCTGTGGGAAGCAGGCTACAAAGTATCTAAGAAGAAGGCCCAGTTGTGCCAGACAGAGGTGCGATATCTGGGATTCCAAGTGACTCAAGGGAAACGAGCGCTAGGCCGAGAAAGGAAGGAGGCTGTGTGTGCTCTGCCTGAGCCCCGGAATTGGAAGATGGTGCGAGAATTCTTGGGTGCAGCTGGGTTTTGCAGAATCTGGATTCCTAACTTCGCAGTAATGAGCAAACCATTATATGAAGCTACCAAAGGTCCGGAGAAGTCTGAATTTGTGTGGGGAAAAGAACAAAAGAACGCCTGGGAACAGATAAAGAAGGCGCTGATGGAAGCTCCGGTGCTAGGTCTGCCAGATGTAACAAAGAAGTTCACCTTATTTGTTGATGAGAAGAATGGAATAGCCGTGGGAGTACTGACACAGATGTTGGGATCCTGGCATCGCCCAGTGGCATATCTCTCTAAGCAATTAGATCCAGTCGCTAGAGGATGGCCTGGGTGTCTCAGGGCTATAGCAGCAACAGCCTTGTTGGTAAAAGAAGCAGATAAGTTAACCTTAGGCCAGAATTTGATGGTAAAGGTTCCACATTCTGTACTGGCCCTCATGGAGTACAAAGGTAGCTATTGGTTCACGAATAGCCGAATGTCCAAGTATCAGGGAATGTTGTATGAAAACCCCAGAGTGAAGTTGGAGTTGTGCACCACCCTGAACCCTGCAACACTGCTCCCAGCAGAATCTGGAAATATACACCACGACTGCCTTCAAACCATGGATGAAGTATACTCAAGTAGACCAGACTTGCGGGATACCCCATGGCCCCATCCTGATGTCACTTACTATACAGATGGAAGTAGCTTTGTGCGAGAGGGGAAGCGAAAGGCCGGCTATGCAGTGGTCACGGCAGATAAAATAATAGAAGCCAAAGGGCTACCTGTTGGTACCTCGGCCCAGAAGGCGGAACTTATCGCTTTGATCAGGGCTTTAGAGCTGGCCGAAGGACTTACTGTAAACATATACACAGATTCAAAGTATGCCTTCACTACCCTGCATGCGCATGGAGCACTGTACAAAGAAAAAGGATTGATCAATTCTTCAGGACAAGAGATCAAATATGGAAAAGAAATAGAGCACCTATTAGAAGCGGTGTGGGCCCCTAGTAAAGTTGCTGTGATGCACTGTAAAGGACATCAGAGAGGGCAAGATCCAGTGGTCCGGGGAAACCGGAAGGCAGATGCTGCTGCAAAGGAGGCTGCTGAGAGTGAACTAGTGAGTGGGAAGGAGAACCTGCCCAGAGAATTGGTAGTACCACTTTTCCAAGTCTCCTTGAATAACCAGACCCCTAGATACACCCAGCAGGAGAATGAGAGGGCTGAAAAGGACCTGAAAGCTATAAGTGACCAAGATGGTTGGTGGGTCCTACCAGATGGAAGACGGTACATACCCCAATCTATGGGATGGCCAATCGTTCAGAAGGCACATGAAGCCACACATCTGGGAAAGACAGCGTTGGCCCAGTTGTTAGCAAAGGATGTGTTTATAGATGGAATGAGACAGTACACCATGCTGGCGTCATCACGGTGTCAACTCTGCGCTCGGAACAACCCGCGCCAAGGACCCAGATTGGAAGAGGGAACCCAACATCAAGGATCTACTCCCTTCGAATCCCTAGTGGTGGACTTCACCGAGATGCCACGGATGGGACAATACCGATATATGTTGGTAATGGTGTACACTCACACTGGGTGGGTTGAAGCATATCCTACTAGAACCAAGAAGGCGAAGGAAGTAGTACGAGCTCTCTCCGAGACATCGTACCTAGATACGGGTTACCCCTTCACATCGGATCTGATAATGGCCCGGCCTTCGTGCACGGAGTAGTTAAGAGTTTGGCAGAAGTCTTAGGAATTACTTGGAAATTACATTGTGCGTATAGGCCCCAAAGTTCTGGGAAGGTGGAAAGGATGAACAGAACATTGAAGACTCAGCTTGCAAAATTGTGTCAAGAAACTAAGCTCAAATGGTTGGATGTACTCCCAATAGCTCTTTTGAGAATAAGATGCACCCCTCATCGGACGACTGGGCGACTCCATTCCAGCTGCTGATGGAATACACCGGCCATCCTGAAGGGATTGAGAGGGACATTCTAGAGTGGGGAACTTAACCCTCCAAGAAGAAGTGCAGGCATTAGGGAAAGCTCTAGAGAAGGTAAACGCCCATGCTTTAGAGGTTAGACGAGTTCCTTTCCTCACAAAGGGCCTATTCCTTCCAGCCTGGGGATGAGGTGTGGGTTAAAGATTGGAAAGGGGGAGCCTCTATCACCAGGCTGGGAGGGGGCCGTATCACGTGCTGTTAGTCACCCCCACTGCAGAAAAGTAGCAGGGCTGAAACCTTGGATACACTACACCAGGATAAAGGGGGTTTACTGATTGGGGCTGGGATTTCATCACAAGCAAACCCTTTGAAACTGAAATTGTCCAGAAGAAAGGGGGAGAGAAGATTCGGACTAGACTCTGCCGTGGTCATACCAGGGAATTGACCACTCTACAGCGCACAGTCAGATCCGCAACAGGTGAATGAAGACTCTAGGCTAGACCCTACTGCTGCCACCCGCTGGACGCTGGTAGCTCTACGTACGGTCAGACCTAGCGACTGCAGAGGAGGAAGATTGGGACTGAGCCCTGCTGTAGTCACTCCGGAGGCTGACTATTCTACGCACGGCCAGATCCCCTGACAGTGGATATGGGAGAGAAACAATGAATATTAGTATTAGTGATCTAATAATAATAGTAGTGTGTATATTTCTTGGTATTTTAGTATTTTTGTATATGTACAGAAGGAATTTGTGTGGAGTAAGTAGATTTGGGTCCCTGCCAGTGGCTCCGAAAATGAAGTGGGTAATGTTGATCGGGATGTGGAGCGTGATGGGTGGAGTAGTCGAGGCTAACTGGTTCAAACGACATGCTGCACACATGTTCCAACAACACGGACCCAATGTCACCCTGATCTATGAACATCCACAGATGTAAGGAACATCTTCGGTTTTATGCCTCCCTTATATTAGTGAACCGGGAGTGGTTGTAGGAGCCCTACAGTCAGCATTGAGAGGGCATCCAATATGTTTGCCAAAGTTGATAGTAATATAAACAAGACTCGATTTAGGCGGTTGAAGTTTTATACTTATTCCCCCGGAATGTGTTTTTGCTGTCACCATAGTGGATCTTGGAATTCTAAGTGGAAAGGATATATAAAATATTCCTCATTTTATGGTAAACTGGAAAATTATTCAGCATGTAGTGATAGATTCTATTTGTATGGCACATATAATAACTCCTATCAACCCAAGGGGGACTTTAACTGAAACTAATTTTGGAGATTTATACCCAGAATATCCCATGTTCACTCCTAATTATACAGGGTCAGGTAGTATATGCTCTGGATTGATGGCGAGAGACCCGCATTTATGGTTCTACTTTAATGGGTGGGCACCAACTACCACCCAGGGACTTACCAGTGTATAGGAATAGGATATATGACTAAACCTGTCCAGTCTTCCTACCAAGACAGATCAAACGAGTTGGTAGGAAGAAACGGCATTTAGTGGGACCACTGGGAAGTCAATGTGAGGATCTGGTCATCGTGAGGCCACAGTTGTCTGGAGTGAGGGTAGTAGAGTAGGAGGAGGACTGATCACAGGGGTCCTCACTTTGGGATCCTACCCAGGAATCATGGCTCAAGAAAATCGTAGGAGCATAATAGGATTGACTTGCAGATTGGAGAAAACTATAAATGCGACTGGGAAATTGGTACAAGCCCTCCAACAAGAAATTGAAGAGCTAAATCAGCTATTGTTACAACATCGAATGGCCTTGGATTACTTGTTAGCCAGAAAAGGGGGGTTTTGTACCATAGTCAAAGGAGGATGCAAGGTTGCGTTTCATGATTTGAACAAGACTATAGAGGATGGTATACATAGTTGGGAAAGTCAGACAAAATAATGACAGTGGCATTAGTAACCCCTGGGATTGGTTAACTTCTTGGCTTCCAGATCTTAGCTGGTTAAAAACCTTGTTTCTAGGTATTGTGCTTTTAATTGTAGTAGGGTTCTTAGTAATGATATGTATTTCTTGTGCTATGAAATGTGTACATGCCTCTCTCTCCCAAGCTATGGAGGGGAAGGCAGCTCATTTTGCTGTTATGGCCCAAAAGCAAGCTTAAGTATGTCAAATTGCGTAGAATTTGGCATAAAGGGGGGAATGAAAGGGTTAAGTTGAAGAAGCTAATGCTAAGGTAGAAAAATATAGAAAAATAAGGTGAGCAGATGCGCCCTTTATCTTATCAAGAGGCTTAGGTATGTGCTTAGCAGTGCCGGGAACCTAGGGAGTTTTGATGTTGGAGAAATACTCCCTTGGTACCAAAATACATCATTTTTGAAAGATGTAACCCAGGTCTGCCTGACCTGTAAACACTTCATATATGGTCATATGTAATCATTTCCTGTAACCTGTTTACAAGAGGGTATAAAAAGAGAGCTAATACCTGGATCGGGGCTCTCAGGCTTTGGAAATCATTCCACTGAGATCCCTGCAGTAAAATAAACTTTTATTTTTGCTTTCTAATCTGGTGGTCTCAATTCTTGGCGAGCTACTTCATCCCTATTAAGAAGAGAAGACTGAGAGGTGGCATGATAGTCATCTTTAAAGACTATCAAGATGTCTTTAAAGATGTCATACAGAGGCTACACCAAGTTCATTTTCTGCTCAAAAGAAACATGAACCAGTGGGTTCAAATTACAAGAAAAGAGATTTCAGCCAAACTTTAGGAAGAGCTGTTCAGCAGTGGAATGCCTTGGAAGGTGGGACGTTCCTTTTATGGAGATGTTTAAGCAATGGCTGGATGGCTATCTCTCAGGAATGCTTTCATTGTGCATTCCTGCATGCCGGGAGATTGGATAAGATAGTCCTTGCACTCCTGTGATAGATGCTGCTGCTGTGATTGAGGAGCAACTGATTGTGCCTGGGACTGAGCCAGTGAGTGGGATAGATGATGCCTCTGAGATCAAGGAGCAATTGACTGTGCCAAGGACTGGGCCAGTGAGTGAGCAAGTCAACCTGCAAGCATCCCCTGCACTGGAAGGTCAAACAGAGACAGAGTTGCCCAGGCCAGCTCATGACGGAGAGGGAACCAGCAGTGATTCAGAGGAGTTACAGCCACCTGTGCCCATCAGCCCTCAATCACTCAGAAGGCTGAAATGGACTGCTCAGAGGGAGGCTGCATGGACTAGGTTGAGGAAACAATAACAAGCAGCACCTGTTCACAGTGGTCTTTGCTTGGAGCAGATTACTAGCAAGCCCTCATGACCTTTGTGTCTCCTACTCCCTGAAACCCTCTGGATAGATCTCTGCTTCCTGAACCTTTGGACTGGACCTTGACCTGGCTCGGCTTGTGTTTTCCTGGTGTTATCACTGTGAACTGGCCTGGCTTCGGTAGGTATTAGATATCGCTTTGATATCACAATTCGGCCTCATTTTGCCACCCTCAGCCAAGTGTTTGTGAGGCCTGTGAACAAGCACGGAGCTAGGCATGGCTATTAATTGCTGAAACATTCCTTTCTTCACCTAGGCGAGCCAAACTCAGCCAGATCTTGCTTTAGGAGTCCTCCGTAGACAAACACCTCATTAAGGATGCATGCTAATACAAAGAGCCCCCTGACCCGAGCAGGCACCCTGACGAGCTAGAAGCTCAACTGCCCAGGCGAGCTGCATCTGCATACTGGCCATTCTATTGTCAATTCGAACTTAACTCAATTATGTTAAATTCTGACCTTTCGGAGACATTGTCTTGTGCCCAAACCTCATTGTTCTCTCCCAAGTCCAGACTAGCCTACGGTCATACTTTCCCTATAAAAACCTCTAGTTCCGAGAGCTTCCTCAGATCGCTCTGAACTTCCACCCCGCCTTGCTGCTGCTGCGTCTGCTGAGCTTTCCCCTCGGTCTCCGTCCGAGACTGTGCATCTACGGACCTCTTCATTGATCTACCCCGGGCTTCGGACAGGTGTAGTATCTCCCACTTCAACAACCCCTCTCAAAATCCCTCTATACTCTAACACTGTTATTTTCTATAGTTACTTGTGTGAGTGTGTTGCATACACTGTTTGCCTGTATTTAATAAAATCACAGTTAATTCCATATTTCGGTGTGCTCCTTGACTCAGCCTGACCCCGTATACATAGAGTTGCAAGGTCCTGCAAAGTTACCCTGCCTCTTGCTAGCTTAAGTGAGTGCTCCAGCTAATTTCCCCACCTATTACTTGTTGTTGTTTGGTTATTTGGGCGGCCCTCCCGGGACCCCCAGCAAACAGGGTAACACTGGGGTTTTGGTATATTTGGACTCTCCCTGAAAGTATTCCTGACCTATCTCCTCCCTTGCTGGCTGTGGCTCAGCAGGGAGAGATTCCTGACAACTCCCTTCCAACTCTATGATTCTATCACTATGTAAACAGCGGTGGCTCTTGGAGCTGAGGAGGGGTGTGTGCCTCAAATTGGTGAGTGGAGGTGCCCTCTCAGCTTGGTCCATGAACCGTACATGTACATAACAGCTGCTGGCAAAAATACCTGTACGAACTTAATTTGATTTCATTCTCTTGACTGACGTATTTGTATATTCAGGTGATAACCTGCAAACTAAAGGGGGGGGGGGAGGAGATACCATAACATTTTATGATCCTTTTTGAAAAGAAAGGGAAGTGACCCTTTTAAAAAAGCTTCACTAATCATGGGGCATTCCAAGTGTTTTCGACTACCACTCTTGCTACCCCTGAGCATCGGCCATGCTGGCTGGGGGCTAATATGACATATAATCCAAAAATATATGAGGAAACATTGAGGAAAGCTGCTTTAGAAGAATTCCTTAAACTTCATACCCTTTGAGGAAGGAGTGTGAAATCTTCTACTTGGGTCCACAGCTTTACTCAGAAAATAATACAGCAACTCTTCAACTGTAGCAAAAACAACACTGTACATTCCCTTGATAAACACTATCAATCTGAAGGGAGACATATTTTAAGTTTTCTCACCCACAACTGGGATTTATTCCTAATAGGCTTTTCTAAATGACGTTCAAGGCAAGCAAGTCTATTCCAAAGTGGAATTACTCTTTTGATGATCCTGGATTTTGCTTCGTGCTATGCGGATCTATCTGGATGCTGTAAATTTCACAACAGCAAACTACTCAGCCTTGCTGAATGCTCCAAAATAAAAGGATGTGCAGGACTTTGGTTTGTTTTTTTTTTTTTAAAAAAAGCACTGCTGAGTTACCTTTCATATTTCATAAAGATTTTACTTAAAAACACAAACCCCTAAAAAGGTGGGAGAAGGTGAAACAGCTATAATGTGTCTGTTTCAATGAACAGGATAGTGTTAGACACAATGACAAGTGAGATTATTTCAGATGTGTAAGAAATAACAAACATTATGATTAAGGGAGAGTGTTATTGCAACAGCCAACATACTACAGGCAGAGTGGGGTAGGGAAAGGAAAGCCTTAGTGTACAGAAATTCGTTATACAACCCTCTGGTGACTTTGCTGATTGTCATTGCTTTCTAATGAGAAGGCTGAGTTGGTAAGGTCTATGCTTTCTTTTCAAACCTGGCTCCTGCCAGGAGCTATCACTGTGATGGCTACACCCCCTGGGAGAGATAACAGCTCTTATTAACTGAATGGCAGCCGCGGAACATTTTCATAAATAGTGATGCACTCTGTAAAAACATACACAGAGCTAATGAGGACATAATTGGGGCCTATGTTTTACGACTTCTCCAACTGCAGGGGTGGACGACTGCAAATAAAGACGGAGTATTTCCACCCCTGCTCCCAACTGGGCCACACCAGCTCTCTGCAGTATGGAATTGGTCTCTTGTCATTTCTAAGTTTCATTGTGGGGAATGGGGGTTGTAAAGAGCTGTGAGGACAATGGCATTTTTAGCATTATGGGGCCATTTGGTGTGAAGAACTGCATGCAAAAATTAACTGATGGGCTTTGGAGATCTATTGGACAGGGGCATTAGGGGCTGCAAAACTGGGTCCCAAAGGTCACATGTTGGTGTCTCATGCCAATATAAGCTCCCTTATGGAAGTGGTTGGACATTTTCATCTGCCATGGAAGTCTTCATTCTGTTCAGGGCTGCAGAAGCTGAGTTTCACATTGGGTTATATTGGCTGTGCAATTAGTTTCACAGTCAGCTGCCTCCACTTGCACCAGGTTGCCACTCAACGGAAAGGCTGCATAGACAATCAGTGAATCACTCTGCATGCAGAGATTTAGGTTGTGCAATCCCGATATAGACTGTTGGTCAATGAATGTCCCTACTACTTACCAGGGGGAATGGACACAGAGGTTTATGCTAGAGTATATCTCTTCACTCTCCTCAATGCCTACTGTCTTGAAGACACCACACGAACAGGCTGCAACAGCAAATGCAGCAGGGTTAGAAGATTCTAAGGAAGGCTGCAGGCCGTCAGTTTGGACATGGGTCTCAACTGATGCCCTGCAGTACCAATGCCTGACACCACAAAAGCCTCCTGTCAATAAGGTTGCCATCTCAGGACTATTCCAGGCATTGAAAATTCAGAGCCAAAGCCTAAGACCATTTAGGGACAGTCTGTTGTGATATCACAGGGTCACCCAATGATGGCTTTAAGCATGATACTTTGAGCATCAAACACTGCAGCACAGAGTAAACCATTTAAATACATCAAAAATAGGAGGAATCTCTCTCTTTAGATATAGGAATATGTATCATATCTAATATATAAAAGTCAAAGTTTGTCTGTTTGTCTGTGTCAGGTGAAAACCTCATATGATTGGTTGCCTGAGAAGATTCTATGGAATCCTGGGGTTTGCAGTTTAGGGAGGGGCCTTTAGAATTCTCAGCCAGAGAGCTCTTGGGCCTAGCTGGTTGCTATGGAGGTGAGGTCTAGCAGCAAGGAGCAGGGCTATGTATTCCCTCAGAAACCAAACCTTTGTATGTTAACAACTCTGAATACAGATTGGACTGGGGAACATGGAGGAAAGTTATAAGTACTGGTCAAGACAGTTTGGGGAATTAGAGACACAGGATCTCAAATCTGTGTATTTCAACCGCATCTAATTCCTAAGGTAAGGTAAGGTAATTCCTAAGGTATTTCTAACAAGTATTAACCATGAGAAAATAAAACCTCGGGCAATGCTGGGTATATACGCTAGTATATGTATAAAAATAGGAAATATGAAAATGTGTATATAAATGAGAACCAATTGAGGAAGGCAAAGACTGAAATGTGTTGCTAATTTATGTTCTGCTTGTTAATAACTTTAAATACATGTTGTTGTTGTGGGCCTTCAAGTCATTCTGACTTATGGCAACCTTAAGGCGAACCTTTGATGGGGTTTTCTTGTCAGGATTTGTTCAAAGGGAGGTTTGCCCTTGCCTTCCTCTGAGGCTGAGTGAGTGTGGCATGCCCAAAGTCACCCAGTGGGTTTCTATGGCTGAGCAGGGATTTTGAACCCTGGTTTCCAGACCTGTAGTCCAAAACTCAACTACTACATTATGCTGGCTCTTATGAATATACGTCTGCATGCATATATATGAAAGAGGGCTAGCATGGTGTAATGATTTGAGTGTTTGAACAGGGCCATTTCCACACTAGACTGTTATAGCGCTATTATTCCACTTTCAACATGCTATGGAATCCTGGGATTTGCAGTTTAGGGAGGGGTCTTTGAGGCCCCTCCCTAAACTGCAAACTCCAGGATTCCATAGGATGTTGAAAATGGAATAATAGCGCTATAGTGTGGAAATGGCAGAGGACTCTAGGAGACCAGGATTTGTATCCCTGCTCAGCTATGGAAACCTACTGGGTGACCTTGGGCAAGTCACACTCTCTTGGTCTAAGAGGAAAGAGAATCAAGTTGGAGGAACATAACAACAAACATATGTACGTGCACATACACACACTTTTCAAGGCAGTTTTCTTGCCTTGAGACTCCTCACCCTCACCCTCACCCTGAGAACCAAAGAACATGGTTCAGGTCCTGGCATCTGGGACCCCTACCTGTTAATAAGGCTCATGTGGAAGAATGTCCCAACGAAATGGGCCCTGCATTGCATGTGAATGGCACTACCAGAAATTTTTCTACCACACTATTTTGTTTAACACCTCATGTTGTGTGTTTTCCACTTTTGATTAAATCCACCATGGCTGTTCCACATACTGAAATAACTTTCCTTTTCGGACCACAGAGGCAGGTATGTTTGGTCCTATGTACCAGCCAGAAATTTTTTTTTCTGGGTCAGACACAGGATTCTGTTCCATATGTAGCTGATTTGCTAGCATATGTAAATAATACACTGGAATCTGTTCCACTTTGTTTTGTTGTTATTTGTGACGAAGATGCATTGCAGTTTAATATAAATGAGGATGAGGATGCTGTGTGTGTGGATTAATTGCCTGTATCTATCAAGTTCCACATGGCCTGTTTTTAAAGGCTTGGAACACCCACTTTTATTGGGGAAACAAATGAATCTCTAAATTTGCTTATCTGGAGTAGTCATGTAATTCATGAACTGTATGCAGACTAGCCAGAGTGGCCATGTGTCTTCCTTTACAGAGGACAGTTCTTCATTTGAAGTGCCGTTGAATTAAATTCCTTTAGAATTGAAAGATCTCCAATCCAAGCCCAGTTTTAAGTGCAAGAGCCCTAAGAAGGGAGAGAAGAGGCCTTGAGGCCGACCACCAACAGCAAAGCTTGAGAAAGCTTACTTTTTGGGCTGCAGCTCCCAGAAACCCCCAACCTATATGCCACACTGGTTGGTGTTCCAGATGTTATAGTCCAAAAAAGTAACATTCCTAATCTCTGTTCTTAAAATAGTGTGTCCAGTTCTGGTGTACCCTTTGCATACATGAATGCAAGGCTGTACAAAGTGTCCCATAATAGTCAATAGACAGAATGGGCATGCACCTGTGCTGCTGCAAGTGTATGCATGTTGCATCCATTGACTACAGTGGAACACAACACTCACATTTTTTGTCTTATGCAAGCTGTTTTGTAATATGTTTGGATGTACTGACTTTACTTTTTCAGCTGAAAAGAACATTTTCCAAACTTTGCTTTTAATGAATTGCTCCCATTACAAAGTCCTCCATGCAGGCCACTTTAAAAACAAAACAAAACAAAACAATAATTTGTGGCATCTTCCTCAAAACAATAGTAATAAGAATCACAATAATGCTACTGATGATCACCAAATATTTTGAGGAGGCAAAATATTGTGATAAAAAAGTGATAAAAATAATTATGACAATGACAACAAAAAAATAGCAATAATCCCATTTAAACATGCTATTCAGAGCAACTTCTGTGTATTCAGAAGCAAAGAATCCCAATTAAGCATGCCTATTCAGAAGCAATAATGAATTGGGACTCATAACTTTGGAAAATGTTAGATTCTCAACATTTTAAAGTTTCAAGGCTTTCTTTGGAGAGGAGGGAAAAAGCAGAGGGAGAGACGATCATGGGTACAGCTAGTAGAATAAGGCATAGAAAGAATGGTAATGAGAGAGAGGAAGGACGACTAGGGAGGGAAGAAAATAAATGAGTGCCACTTGGGGTATGAAAAGATGTAAAAGGAGCAAAAAGAGAGAGAAGAAGGAGAAACTGCTTAGCAAGATGGGTGGGGAAAGAGGGTGGAAAACAGGGAGAGGAAATCAAAGGATAAAAACATTTGACCGGGAACCGAGCAGAAGGAGGAAAGGGACAAAAAGGAATCAGGAAATCAGGGAGAAGATGTTTTTGGTAGGAGTTGTGAGGGGAAAGAAAAGTAGGGGGAAAAGTGAAGGAGAAGATGTTTAGCCAGAATTTGTTGGGGGACAGGCAACGAAGGAGAAAGAGAATGAGCGAAAGAAAAATCAACAATTAAAAAAGAAATCTTGTGCCTAAGCATTGCTGAAGAAGAAAGACCTTTGTATCACACTTTAACAATGGTGCAATCTATATACACCTCAGCCTAAGGAAGGAAGTCATACTGTGGCTTCACCTATGGAGAAGAGGATGAGTAAGGTGAGAACAGACGTGGAGCTATTAACAGAAAGATAAAGTAAACCACAAAGCAGCAATCTTGCAATAACATACCAGCAACAACTAAGGCAGAGAATAGAGAGGCATCTTAATTCCTCATGCTGATCTTCTGCCCTTTTTTTTAAATATAAAAAAAATTGAACAAAAACAAACAACAACACTACAAAGCAATATTACACTACAAATAAAGGAAACAAACAATACATAACAAAACTACAAATATCAAACTAAACTACAGCTAACTAAAAAGAGCTACAAATAACTAAAAATTGGCTCCCCCTCATGCTGCAGACAGCACATATTAATTAAACAGTTACAGCTAACTATTAAATCCTTAAACTCTTATACCAAGGTTAGTACTTGTTGCCAATCATTCATATTATCCTAATTATATACCTACAAAATTAGTTAATTAATAAAAAATCCCTTAGAATCATTTATAACTGCTTATCAACTTATTCCATATTAGTTTAAATTAATTCTCAAATTTCAAAAAGTAACAATAACCACGTAAAAATACTAATAATTCTAAGAAAGTTAGTAGTAATAAGTCTAACTTGCTTTTAATCATTTAGTAGTAATCTCTTATACCCACCTTCTGAGCTCTTGTGCTGCCACAGTATGTGGAACTTTGAGATGGAAACCACAGAGAAGATGGAAGGAGTCCTCCAGGAGAGCGTATAGCAGTCAATCCAATACAGCCTGTAGTAGCAATCAGTAGTCAGCAGCAGTCTAATGAAGTCAACAGTAAGACGGATGCCGGCGGGGGGGGGGGACGACCTTTTTCTTTTCAGGGCAGCACTCACATTCTGAGATTCCTTCCCTTACCTAGAGATCTGGGAATTCTACCTGCTGTTCTCAGGTGTGGTGAAAAACTCTGTGATTCAATTGCTGGTACAGCAGAGCTTCTCTACATTGAATAGAGTTGGATGCCATCTTGTATTTTTCCACTGGCAGCTAAATTTCTTGGAACAAACCTTGCTAGACTGATACTGTAGAAAGAATTACCTGGAGGAAAGAAGAGCATAAGACCTTGATAGGCAATACTGAAGAGTAACACATGCACAGTAAGGCTGTGGCATAATGCATTTAGTCCTATCCCCAAAGTCACACAACCGCTCACATTCCTTTATGGGCTGGTGGATAATTTTTGCAGAGTGAAGCTATCTGTGTGGCTCCTTCTGTAATATAGTAGATCTTTCAGGGTTTCAAATCATGCACATCTTTGCTTCTGTTACTCCAGGCTTTCTTCATTTCACAATATAAATGGGAGGAAAGTAATAGTCATCTTACCACTTTGTTGTTGTTTTGTGCCTTCAAGTTAAGTCCAACTTTATCCTAAGGTTTTCTTGGCAACATTTATTCACATAAACATTTATTCAGAGGCCTTCCTCTAAGGCCAAGAGAGTGTAAATTGCCCATGGTCATCCAGTGGGCTTTCCACAGCTGAGTGGAGGATGGAACCCTTGTCCTTGTTTAGGATCCTGGTTTAGGACTTAAGAAGCCTCAGCCATCCTTACTAGTGGTCAGACATTCTGGAAGACCAAAAGTGGTGAACCACTGGTATAGAACAATGGTTCTCAACCAGTGGTACATCCATATCATTAAAGTAATCTGTGTGGGACATAGGCGTTTCATTCATCCCAATAAAAATTATCCCCAAGTATACAACTATATTTTTAACATTATATTCTCTGTGTTCTGCAATTGCCATCACAATGAAATATATGTTCACCAGTATTGTTTGAATTTGCCACCACTAGTGGCATTATCATTTTTGTTTCTCTGCATTGACTCCCAACAATACAACAGAAATTTTAATGCCCATGCAATTTACTGTAAAAAATAAATATAACAGAATACCTCTATCAATGCTCGTCTCAGAAAAGTGTGTGTGGGGGTTTCTACCAGGATGGGACTAGGGTTCTTTGACAGAGAACTTGGTGAGACTTAAGGCTGAGAACCAATGGTATAGATGAAGATAGCAGATAATGGCATGCAAGTGTTAAGATGCATCATTTCAAGGGAAAAGTCTCCATTATTGAAGCACCCTGAGTTCAGACAAGTTCTGAGTGCTCATGAATATGGGCTGCCAGATCTCCTTCTCCCTTGTTAACAGAAGAACCTCTGAAAGGCAACGCTTACTGAGTTCAAGATGCCACTGGAATAATGATACTGCATTTATATATAGCACTTTTTGAACATCCGAAGTGTTTCATTTCTCCAACTGAAAATAGGAAAGTGGAGTTTTCAACAACTCAGTAGCAGCCCAATACTGTAACAAGGACATAAGCCTCTTTTCTTCCTGTCAGTTACTGCCAAAAGGGACAATATAGCTGCTTTTCAAACACTTTTAAAAATGTTTTGTTCTAATGAAGAGGTATGGAGCTTGTATATCTCCAGATTTTTTGGATTGAAACTCCCATCTTTCCTTGACAAGGGACCCATTGGCAGAGACAGGCTGGAGTCCAGCAAGATCTGTAGGACTACATGTATTTATCCTTATTCTAATTACAGGGTTGGCCAAGATCTAGCTACACTAATGGTAAGTCCACTGAAATCAATAGGATTTAACTTGTATCTGTGTGTCTTCGAGTTGCCTGCTGACTAAAGTGACTCTATGCATTTCATAGGGTTTTCTTAAGCAAGGAATACTCAGAGGTGATTTGCTATTTCCTTCCTCTGAGATACAAGCTACAGCACCTCGTATTCCTTGGCAGATGGCTAGCCAAGTATAAACTAAGCTTAGTTTCCAAGATCAAATGGGACCGGGTATTTTCAGGACATATAGTACATAAGTTCCATTGATTATAATGGACTTATCCTCTGGCTCCAATCCTTAGTCATAGCTCTTTCTTATTTCTACTACTTTCTATAGCTTATGAATCAGTCTTTTAAAAATTGTACAGAAAAAAATAATGCACATCCATATTTACAACAGCATTGGAAGGCAGGTTGGTATTTTATTCCAGTATTGATGATTCAAGGGCTTACAGTGTGAGATGGTAGTTCACCGAACGCCATGACTAAGTTCTGATCCATGAACCTCCTAGCTCACCTTCCTAACCCCACTCCTAGCACCTAGAGAGTGTTTCCTACAAATGCTTCAGTGAACTTCAATAAACACATTCTGTTCCAAGCTTAGAGAACCTCTTTCAGCCGGAGACACAAATACAGTTTTGTTTTATTTTTTTTGAACATTTTTATTGATTTCCATTAAAATATTGGAACAAATAATAAAAAATGGTATAAGAACAACAGGTAGAAAACAATACCAACAGCACCATATAAACAACAAAAAAGGACAATAGAAAAACATATAATAATGAATAGCAATACAAAGAAAAGCATATACATTGAGATAGACTTCACACTCTGCTAGAGGCACAGGTTGGACAAGTTGCATTCTTATCATATACTCTTTTACATTCTCCTTTTCAATTTATATCATTCTGTCAGTAGAACACATTGGTATTAATTATTTATCTATTCGGTGGAGTATAATTTGTTAGCCTATATTAAATTACATAAATCACAGTCTTAATAGATTTTTTCTAAGGTATGTATGTATAATATATATAATATATATAATATGTACACTATACCTTAGAAAAGATCTATTAAGATCATAATAAGGGAGATAAGGAATAGATAGTACAGAATTAGAATGATCCGTGATAAGGTTACATAGTACTAATCATTCTAATTCTGTACTATCTATTCCTTATCTCCCTTATTATGATTTGCCTGGTTTTTATTTACAAAAGTACATGTTATGCAATTCATATATACTTAAATCTCACATTACAATAGTTCTTACATTACATTTTATGTTATCCTTTGCAAGTAATTTATAAATTGTTCCCATGTTTGAAGAAATTTGTGATTTGGGTTATTATCTAGAACAGTGGTTCTCAACCTGTGGGTCTCCAGATGTTTGTGAACTTCAGCTCCCAGAAGCCCTGAGCATTGACCATAGTGGCTGGGGCTTCTGGGAGCTGAAGTTCACAAACATCTGGGGACCCACAGGTTGAGAACCACTGATCTAGAAGGTAGGTGAGCTTATCCATTTCTACCACTTCTGATAATTTCTCCAACCATTCACCTTTTGATGAAATTGAGACCTTCCGCCAATGCCTGGCAAATACAATCCTGGCAATTGTAACCACATGCCATATTAACCTTACTTTACTCTCCCCCGCTACCAAGTTTGAGTCCATTGTAGAAACAGTTAACCTTTAAAGCATTTTTCTGTAAGCCATAAGATTTAGTAAATTTGGTGACCTTATTCCACCCTTTCCCCCCTTCTTCCAGACTGATATTGTGACTTAAATGCAGTTTTACATAATTTTTTGGGAGCCACATTCTAGTGCTGACTGGGCCAAAGGCAACAGGATGGATTCAAAAATGTGAGCATATTTTAGCCAATCAACGTTCAGGACAGTAATCAAACTTTTGAAAGGCAGTTCAACCTTTCAGAATGGGCTAAAAACCTGTACAAACCTGGGATACCGCTAAGTATAGATATCACAAGGAAGTGGACATCATCTTCTGGGCATGAGTATACAGGGACCTCAGGAGGACTAGATGTGGCCCCAAGGCCTGAGGTTCCCCACTGCTACTTCACAAGGGAAGACAAGGTTCAAAGACAGAATTGGTGTTCAATTTGGTTGTTGTTGTGTGCTTTCAAGTCATTTCCAACTTATGGCAACCCTAAGGCAAACCTATTTTTAAGCAATGATGTTGACACTCACTCAGAACAAAGCAACAAGGGATACCATTACCTTTAATGAGTTATTCCTAGGCTTTGTATTTGTCATAGTTACTGTACCAGTTCCAATATTATGTGAAAATACATCATTTTAGCTGTTGTTCAAAGAACACTTCTGTTTTTCCTTCCTCTTTGTCCTTTTTTCCAGGGAATATCATGTTACACCCTGGCTTAAATAGGGCTTAAATGGCCCTATAAGCATCCATTTCCTTAAAACACCAGAAGGGCTGTGGAAACTATGGAGATAAATTATACTGTATGGCACTGAAAAGGAGCAGTTCAGATGATATGGGATCCTGTTCTGAAAGCAAACAGCAACATGTGAGCCCAAGTGCAACCATTACAGGCCTTCTGACATAATAAATGTGCTCTGTTCATATTTTATCTTTTGCATACTCCTTATCCAAATACTCATCCTACTGAAAGATACAGGCTCAAAGAGTCTTCTGCCAGAACAAAACCAAATTCTACTACTGTATCTGAGAGAGTAGAAATATCTCTAATTGGGGTCGAAGTGTGGCCCATGGGCCACGTCCATCTCCTAGGGCCACTTCTGTGGCCCTCCAGGGTTGAAAAAAACCCCAATTTATTTATTTATTTATTTGCTTCAAAATGCTCCAAACTTTATAGAGTAGAGAGGGCAATTTGACCACATTCGAAGCCATTTTGGCCCCCCAGGTTCAAAAATTTTTTTGCATTTTTTTTTTAATTTCCTGGAGATGCCCCAAAATGTCTTTGAGGAGCATGGAATATATTTCCACCACTTCCTAAGCCCCACCAGACCAAATGTAGGCCTTGGAGAGATAATTATAAGCAGGAAATAACTTCTGCTCACTTCCTAAGGTTTTAAAAAAGGCCTTTCTTGGGGCTAAAATGGCCCAAGAAGGCCTCACAACATGGTGAAAATGCTTTCCATGCTGTGTAGAGGATTGGAGGGGGGGCATTTTTTTTGTGTGTGGGAGTAAACAAATGGAGAGGTGTGGCCATTCAAGGACTCCTGGCATGCTAATGTAGCCCCCTAGCCTCCCACAGTTGACCATCCCACCATAATGGAAAATTTACCAGGGCAAGAGCTATATTATTAGTGGTGGCTGCTGACTTCCATCTCAGTAAGGCAGTGAATTCCCTCTGGTATCATCCTGTACATTTAAAGGAGCTCTCCAAGGTGCTAAGCTCTATCTTCCAAATAGGTTCCATACCATGAGTAGCTCCTTTAGAGTTCAGACTACAATCCAAAATGGCTTCACTGCTCCCACTGACCTGGGAGCCATCAACCACTGCAGCATATACTTTTAAGCCCATTGGATGTAGATAACAAAGTGTTGGTTATTGTTGTTATTTGCTGTCAAGTTGAGTTTCACATGGCAAACCTAAGAATGAGAGACCCTAAGAGACCCAGTTAACGGCTGCCCTCTTCAGATCTTTCAAACTCTGGGCTGTGGCTTCATTGACTGAAACAATCCACCTAGAATCATAGAATCATGCAGACGGAAGAGACCACAACAGCCATCAAGTCCAGCTCTCTGCTATGCAGCAACAAACAGTCAAAGCACCCCCAGCAAATGGCCATCCAGCCTCTCTTTTAAAACTTCCAGGAAGGTGACTCCACTAAACTCTGAGGCAGCGTATTCCACTGTCAGCTTTTACTGTCAGGTAGTTCTTCCTGATGCTTAGGGGAAATCTCTTTTCAGAGCTGTCTGGCAATGGAATGTGCTGCCTCAGAGTGTAGTGGAGTCTTCCCTCTTTGGAGGTTTTTAAGCAGAGGTTAGATGGATAGATCTGTCGGGAATGCTTTGATGCGTGTTCTTGCATAGCAGGGGGTTGGACTCGATGGCCCTTATGGTCTCTTTGAACTCTATGATTCTATAGTTTGAATCCATTGCTCTGTGTCCTAGTTTTTGGAGCAGCAGAAAACAAGACTTGCTCTGTTGAAGATATGACATCCCTTAAAATATTTAAACATGGTTTTTATGTCACGTCTTAACCTTTTCTTCATCAGCAGTAGTGTAGGAACGTGGGGGCGGCAGGGGTAATTTGCCTCAGGGCTGCAATGTTTCTGGGGTGTCCCGGTCATTAGCCACACCCCCATGCACTCTGGCCACGTCCCCATGCAACACAGCCATGCCCCCACACAGTGGCCATGCCCCTTGCGCCTTAGCTCTGCCCCCTCTTGCCCCTCCTCCACACGCTCCAAGCTTCACCAAGCTAAACATACCTAGCTCCCTAAGCTGCTCCTCATAGGGTGTCGTTTCCAGGCCCTTCACCATTTTGCTTGCTGTCCTCCAGACACATTCTAGCTTGTCAGTCTCCTGTAGTGCAGTCTCCCTCTTTCAAATTTTGTCACAGCCTCTCATCTCGAGTACAGGTTACTCATCAAGACAAGCAGATGTTATGGCACTCTCATTTGTTTTAGAGTGAAACATATTTTCTTATGATCTGCATAGTTCAAAGGCATTGCTGTAATTTAAAAAGCGTAAGTTTCCTTCTGAAATTCTTTGGTGTATTCCAGTATCCAATGTATGTTTGCAATATGATCCCTAATGCTTCTTCCCTGTGTATATGATCAAATGAAGCAGCTCAATATTCCACATGCAGATAATGAAGTATGGGTTCTTCTAAGAGGCCTGGTTTGTAAGATTCCCCATGACTTTTGGCCATTGGGGCCATTTTTGTATTTTTTTAGCATTTTATGTTTGCTTGTTATTGCTTAAGGGAATTTAAGCCAAGCATTAATAATGTGTTATTTTAATAAAGACAAACATGTGATAGTTTAGGTTGAACAAGCAAGGAGTGCTGAGAAATGAATGAGAAATGGATTTTTTTTAAAAATTCAGGTCCTGGGTAAATCAAAAGAAATTTTGGTGTCTTTTTATTGATGACACACTTAAGCGGCCACCTTGGGCTGGGCTCTGCAGCCCTGTGTAGAATTAAGCTGTGCTTTGCATGCCTGAAAACTGTTGCACCAGGAATCCCTCCTGACTATTTGAAGGGCTGTATCTTCCTGTGTGAGCCTGGCTGAGCTTTAAGATCTGCAGAAGAGGCACTTCTCTTTATCCCATCACCTTCACAGGCACAGTTGATGGGAACATGTGTCTGCTCCTGCACTTTGGAACTCCCTCCCTAGGGAAGCTAGGGTGGCTTCTTCTTTATTGACCTTTTGATGGCTAGCTGACTGGACAGCCCTGTCCATCTCACTGTCTCCTTAGCCCCGCATACATCCAGACTGTAGCTTCTGAGACCCTTCCCAAATTGCAATACATACACGTGTGCGCATATGCGCATGCACACACACACACACATAGAGTCTGTTTTAAAGAAAGATGTGTATGCTGGTGTCTTTTTTTTTTTTTTTTGGCCAAGCAGTTTGGGAGGGGAGGGAATTTAAAATGTGATCTTAGTCCAGATCAAGTTCCCAACTGTTTTCTGATGAGCATTCCCCTCTCTGGCTGCCATTTGTCTCCCAAAGGTGCTGTTTAACTACAATCTTGTGTTTTTATAAAACTGAGCATTGAATCAAAACACACATTAATCACAGCTAGATCAGCCTGAAGGCATAAAAACCTGGCAGGATAAACAATGAGGCTTTCCTAAATGAATAAAAAGTTCAGATCTGGCAAACCTCCCTTGGGATAGGATTAAAAAATAAGTAGTCACTGTTGCTTTAAAAAAAGTTTTTATTTCTATTACAGTGGTTCTTAACCTGGGGTCTATGGACCCCTAAGGGGCTGGGATGCCCTCACAGGAGGTATCCATGAAGGCTTGAAGAAATGTTATAAGCTTTTACAGGTAAAATAGAGAGAGAAAGCGAGAGAGAGAGAGAGAGAGACCAACCAACGGACTGACCAGTGGTGTATTTAGCATAAACAGCGCCTAGGGCAAGCATGGAAGTTGCGTCCCTACCTTCTTACCCCTATCTCCACCTCTACGTGCACAGCCTTTTTGCACACCCTTCCAGCATTGGAGCCCAGGGCACATGTCCTACTTGCCCCAGCCTAGATACACTTCTGAGACAGACAGACAAATTTGTACAGAATCATTCCCTTAAAAATATTGTAATAGGTGTGTGTGCATTTACTTGTTTCTCCCTTCTCTCCAAATCTGAAGACCCTCGATGAGCAACCTTAAATAAACATTTGAGGCACTTTAGGGTTTTAAAACTTGAGTTAAGCCTTAGGGGTCTGCAGCAACAAAAGATATTTAAAGGGGGTCAATAGCAAAGAAAAGGTGAAGAGCCACTGTTCTATTAGTTTCCTTGTGATCAAAGAAATAGGTCCTGAAGCCCACCACTGAAGATGCTGAATTTATTTCCTCAGGACAAAGATAATCATGGTTGAACCATTCTGACTAAAAGTAGTAACCTTTAAAAGAATACCCTTTGGAATGATCTAAAGCCATGCTTTGGTAATGGAGTAAACAAAAAGCGACCTAGAAGACCGGGGCGTATGATTTGTGTAGTGGGCCTTTGGCTGCTGAACACCAATCCTCCTCCCCACTGTTTATTGTTAATTTATTCCAGAACTTCCTGTTCCAGTTTGAAATATGTTTGTAGGTCACCGTAAGTCTAGTTCCCTCCAGTTCCCCCAACCTCTTGAGAGGTACCATTGAAAAGAGAAGCCATTAGATCTTTCCTGTTCATTAGGATAACTATGCGAAATGCAGTTAATGGACTGGGAGATTCCTGATTCAGAGAAAAAAAGTAAAAACTGGTAAAACAGCCAAGGAAGAAAGTGCAAAACCAGACTTTAGTTGAATATGAAGAAGAAAAAATAATGACCACAAATGAGTTACAGAGAGGTAATGGAGACACTGAAATAACTAAAGATTTCCTATACTTTGGCTCAGTCATTAACAGAAATGGAGACTGTAGTCAAGAAGTCAGGAGACTTGGAAGGATCCTTAGTGTAAAGACATGTAATTAAATAGCAAAGCCAGAATAATCCAGTTCATTATTTATCTAGTTTCTATGTATGGTTGTGAAAGTTGAGAGGAAACTGACAGGAAGAAAATCAAATTTTAAATTTGGTGCTGGAGGAGTGTTCTATGGACACCATGGACACCAAACAAGGCAAATGAATGGATCTTAGAGCAAATCAAGCCTGAATTCTAAGTAGAAGCAAAGATGACTCATCTGAGGCTGTCATACTTTGGACACATCATGAAACAATATAACTCATTGGAAAAGAAGATAATGCTTGCTAAAGTAGAAAGCCTTGAGTGCATCTCACCCTCTCAGCCCCAGAAAACTTCATCATAGGTTAGCCTTAGGGTCACCATAAGTCTTAAATGACTTGAAGGAACACAATAACAACAAAATGGAAGGCAGTAAGAAAGAGGGGGACCACACTACAGGTGGATTGAGTCATTCATGGAAGCCATGGCCCTGAATTTGCAAATGCTGAACAGGGCTGTTGATGAACAGGACTCCTAGATATCTCTCATTCATAGGTCACCATAAGCTTAAGTCAACTTGACAGCAAATAACAGCAAAACAGCCAAGGTTGGTTGCTTCCTTGACTTACAATACTTTGGAGCAGTATTCATTTCATGAAAGAAGAGGGCAACCACAAGCAATCTGGTTCACTGGGATCAGATGAACACATGATTTGAAGGATCTGGCTCAGAAGTATGCTCTATCTAGATAACTAGATGTTAAGTAGCCAGAGAGCTATACTGCACAATACATTGAATGCATAGTGTATAGCTTCATATAAGTAGTGGTGCCATGGAGGTATAGCTCATAAGATTGAAGCACGGAGATTTTTTGATCAGTAGGGACAAACATGTCATTTGCTACCCCTCTTATGCTATTCCCTTCCTTTTGAGCTTAGCTGCATTAGCTGGGCAGTGGATAGATTTTCCCAGTGATGATGTATTGTTGTGAGCCATCTGTTGCTGTAAGTCAAAGTATTTTGGGTGTGGATTGATCTTCAATAAGCAATCAAGATCCATTAGGATTACAAAAGACCTGTTCTTGTGGAAGAAAAAGGCAGGCAGAACTGGTCTGCTCATATAAATCAACAGAAACTGCCTGCAGTTTTCCTCTGAGGAGGAAGGATGGTTCCAAGAAGTGTTAGGACCAAGTCCCTGTGCTTCAGAATGTACCACTATGTCATTGATCAAATGCAGTCCTAATTTAGATTGGGCCCATCATGAGAATGTACAAGAGGTTATCCCCCAGGATCTCTGCCCATGTCAAATTCTCCCTCCTGCTGTGTTGAAAAAAGAAACCACTCTCATATACTTTCAGTCTTTGGCCATTTCCGCACGGGTTAAAAAAAAACTGTGCAGTGGGTCCTCCACGGAGGACGTCTGCACCTTGGAGTGGACCGGGTCTGGACTACTTAGCGTAGATCCGCACCTCAGTCCTCTCAGGAACGACCCCAAGTGGTCCTCCAGTGCGTTTTTGAAAAACCTGATTTTTCAGGTTTTTCAAAATGCCAGCGCATGCCATTGCGTGTCTGCTCTCCAATGCAGATTCGCAGGCTCGCACCAATGCGAGCCTGTGATCTGCGGAGGGCGGGCTTTAGGCTGGTGAGCTTCAGCAGTTGGTCGTGACCCATGACCAACCGGAAGCCACCATTTTGGATGCCGGAGCCATGCGGATCTGCGATCACACACTGCTCCTCCTCGCCCCAGACCGGACCGGACCTAAAGAAGATCTGGTGAGTAGCGGCAGGGAGCGATTCCCTCAGAAATGGCCAAATTGTGGGGGTCTAACAAGGATTTACAATATTAAAAACTGACTGTGTTTTTAAGCAATGTGGCTCATCCAAACATTGCAAGGAGCAAGAAAGACTTTTTGAAAAATATCTCAATATATCAGGCTGATGGGAAAACATTTGGCACATAGTACTAATGGAAAAGCTGATGTGTGTAATTAGAGCAACTAGAGGAATGGGCACTGAAGGCTCCTTTTGGTAAAGCTGTTTCCCATTTATTCATTTTATAAATGAAAATAGACACTGTTATCCATATATCTTTTTGGTACTGGAATATTTTCACGGCTTTGCATTCTAGGATGCTTAAGCAGACTCTGGGCAATAAACAGCAAAAACAATGATTTAATGGACCTACCAGGAGCTTTACATTAGGGGGCCTGCTTAACATATGTTGCTTATTGAGTATTGTTTGACCTGGGTTAAGATTTGTTGTATGGTATACCTAGAAAGTGTAATAGGAAGGAAGGAAGGAAGGAAGGACAGTGGCACTACTAATGACACATCCAAATAACATGAAATGACATTGCATCACTTCTGGTTTCAATTTCGGTTGATTTTTAGCCCTTTTCCCCCTTGCTTGAAGAGTGTGCTCCGGCAAGGGGCTTGGAATCTGAAGGGCAAAACTGCTGTTTTGCAGTGGCTGCGGGTCATTTTCTGGGGCCCAAATTTCTGCAACAGTTACAAGCCATTTAAAAATACGGGAGTCTGGAGGGGGCCTCAGCAAGGCTTCAAGGGCCACTTTTGGGCCCCGGGGGCAGCATGCAGCCAATCGCCCACTCACTCGCTACCCCTTAGAGCTAGCAATTCAATTCACTGTCTTATAGATTATTTGGTTTGCAGGTCAGGATACACAGGGCCTTATCCGGCCTCAGAAGAACTGAGCAAGAGGCCCTCTTGATCTGATTAGGCTCAAATACACAAGAGACAAGTTTTGTTCTCGATTTCTTTTGAAGCCCGCACCAGCATGGTTTTCCATTGTTGTTGTTTGAATCATTGTTTAGCAGCTATAGCAAAGGATCACCACCTTTTACAAAACAAAGCTAATCTTTAACCTCTTTAGGCCAGTAGGGTTGCCAGACTGAAAACTGAAGAGAGCTCCTATACCTTCTATTATTGTTTGGAAGAGGGGATTTCAGCAGGTGTTGCTTGTCACTCAAGTGGGTAACAAGAAACACCTCCTGAAATTTCTTTTCCTATGCAACCATTAAAGGTACAATAGCCCTTTTTTTGTGGCATATCCTTGAACTGTCCTGATTAATCCTCTGCCCTTCCACTTTTGCAGCTGCTTTTAAAATGTTCCAGTTTCTCTCTCCTCCTCCCACTTCCCCCCTTTGTCCTCAGCTTACTTCAGTTCCAGCAAATTGAGTTCAAAGTGAAATAGTAGCTTGCACACAGTAAATTCAGCAGGTGGAAGAAGAGTGAAGGAAGTAAAATCTTGCCCTTCCCTGCAGGCTCATGCAAAAGCAAACTGTTGCAGCCTCTTGTGTTCTCCTCCTCATTAAAACTTCTGCCATCTTCACCACACCCTGATGTTGCTTGGCCACATGTATCCCAGTTTTCATCTCTGAAATTCTGGAGCACATGCTACTTGTGGGTCCTCTGAATGCAATTGTTGTTGTGTTCCTTCAAGTTCTTTCTGACTTACGGAAACTCTAAGGTGAATCTATCACAGGGTTTTCTGGGGCTGAGACTGTGTGACACACCCAAGGTCACCCAGTGGGTTTCTATGGCTAAATGGGGAATCAAAAACCTGGTCTCCAGGGCTGGAGTCCAATGCTCAAACCACTACACTATGCCAACTCTTAAATGCAATTATGTCTTGCCCTAAAAAAGAGAAGTTAGAAAAGTAGACTATAAATATAACTTCCAGAAACTGCAGACAGCATGGCCTGTGGAATCAGTCTGTAATCAATTACAACTACAATGTAAGTACAGTTGCTCAGTCCTCCTGGATCACCTGTCCTCAACGATCCTAAATCTGTTTCCCACACAGCCGTTCACTAATGATACTACCAACTAATTTAAAGTCTCACATCTCCAACATTTGAGCGTATGGCAAGATAAACTTTCATAAAATGTGACATCCTGCATCACAGGAGACTTCATTAAGTTTAAAATTGGCCATTCCAAATGGACATGCAGTGTCAGCAATTTTGACTCTCCCACCTAGCGATCACAGTCACATCTCATCAGTCTTCACATAGCTGCTGACTTGAAGATAATTGCATTATACACCAGGATGAACAACGACACCAAGGAGAGGCATCTGGAAGGGTCTAGAACACTGAGAACTATACTAGAAAAATGTGACAACAGTTATGTCCAAATCCTGTCTTGCCTTCTGTTTACACGACAACAACAGACATATTGTCTATGCCATCAGACTCTGTGGGTCGTGATAAGATGTTGTTTTGTCACGTTATTTACCATATTCAAAATGCTATCAGCATCTCCTTCACATTCTGGTATTTGTCACTCTCAAGCATATTTATATCCTGAGCATTTTTCTTGGTTGGCTTAAATTAAATGTAAATAATCCAGGACTCCACAATAAAAATCAGATGGGGAGGACCCCCACAGGTTAGTCTAGATATGGATTGGGGCCACACATAATTACTGCAAAGTAGATGCAGAGAAATTATGCCCCATTGGCTGTAGAGGGGCCCTCAACATCTTTTTTTTTCCCCATAGCAGCATCCCAAATTATGGAAAAACAGGGGGGATTTTTGCCCCTAATTCATGGGAAACATGTGGCCAATTTTGCTACATCCTCCCATGATGTGTTAGGCCTTTTTTTAACAAAAAGTGAAGCAAAAGTTGACCCAAACAGTCCAAGAGGGGCTCTGAAAATGTGGTAAAACAACTCAGGGGGAGACATATTTCTTTGTAAAAATTTTGAGTGGGTGAGGTGTTCATGGCAAGCAGCTCCTCCAAATATTCCAGGGGGCAAATGTGGCCTACAATCCTTGACAATTGCCCATATTTACTCTAGAGTTTTTAAAATGTGACATGTAGCTGCCCATTATTTATTGAACACAGTACATTGATAAACACTTACAGATAAGAGAATTAGGATAGACAAAGGCAGTCCTTTGTCATCTTCACACTGCTGCATTGTAATATTTCTAACCAGAAGATGTGCTGATGGTGCCACATTCATTGTGTATATTTGTAAGTCATCAATAAAATAAATTCTCAAATTCAAATGAAATTATAACATGTGCCCTCAAGTTGCCTGTAGTACTTTGATGAGTCCTTGAATTTCATAGGGCTTTCTTAGGAATAATAAACTCTTGAAGTAGGAAGGGTACGCAAGGGTCATCTAGTCCAACTCTCTGCTGTGCCACTTTCCCCATTTTTTAAAGGCCATTTCCACACTACACTGTTATAGTGAATCATACAGTCATAGAATCATAGAAATGTAGAGTTGGAAGAGACCACACGGGCCATCCAGTCCAACCCCCTACCATGCAGGAACACCCTCAAAGCACTCCTGACAGATGGCCATCCAGCCTCTGCTTAAAAACCTCCAAAGAAGGAGACTCCAGTACACTCCGAGGCAGCATATTCCACTACCGGACAGCCCTGACCGTCAGGAAGTTCTTCCTGAGGTTCAGGTGGAATCTCCTTTCCTGCAGCTTTAATCCATTGCTCCTTGTCCTGTTCTCTGGAGCAGCAGAAAACAAGCCCTCTCCCTCCTCTACATGGCATCCCTTCAAATATTTAAACAGGGCTATCATGTCCCCTCTTAACCTTCTCTTCTGCAGACTAAACATACCCAGCTCTCTAAGTCTATCCTCATAGGGCATGGCTTCCAGTCCCCTCACCATTTTGGTTGCCCTCCTCTGGACTTGCTCCAGCTTGACCATGTCCTTCTTGAATTGGAGTGCCCAGAACTGGACACAGTATTCCAAATGAGGTTTAACCAAAGCAGAGTAGAGTGGTACCAGTACCTCCCTCGATCTAGACACCATACTCCTATTGATGCAACTGAGAATTGTGTTTGCTTTCTTGGCTGCCGCATCACACTGCTGACTCATGTTCAGCTTGTGGTTTATTAAGACTCCTAGATGCCTTTCACACGTACTACTGTCCAGCCACGTGTCCCCCATCCTATATTTCTGAATTCCATTTTTTCTACCTAAGTGTAGGACCTTACATTTTCATTTTGTTAGCCTTGGCCCAGCTCTCCAATCTATCCAGGTCATTTTGAATTTTGATCCTGTCCTCTGGCGTATTAGCAACCCCTCCCAATTTGGTGTCATCTGCAAATTTGATGAGCATGCCCTCTATTCCTTCATCCAAGTCGTTGATGAAGATATTGAACAGCACTGGACAGAACCCTGTGGCATCCCGCTAGTCACTTCTCTCCAGGATGAAAAGCAGCCAGAGGTGAGCACCCTTTGGGAACAGTCAGTCAACCAGTTACAGATCCAACTAACAGTAGCCCTGTCCAGCCCACATTTTACTTGTCATGGGGAACTTTGTCAAAGGCCTTACTGAAATCAAGATATGCTACATCCACAGCATTCCCTTCATCTATCAAGGTAGTACCTCTATCATAAAAAGAAATAAGATTAGTCTGACATGACTTATTTTTGAGAAGTCCATGTTGACTTCTCGTGATTACTGCATTGCTTTCTAAGTGATTGGAAACTGACTGCTTATTGATCTGCTCCAGGATCTTTCCGGGTACTGATGTGAGGCTGACTGGGCGATAATTATTTGGGTCCTCTTTTTTCCCTTCTTGAAGATGGGGACAACATTTGCCCTCCTCCAGTCTGCTGGAACTTCTTGTCCTCCAAGATTTCTCAAAGATTATAGCAAGTGGTTCCGAAATGACCTCTGCCAGTTCTTTTAATATCCTAGGATGCAATTCATCTGGCCCTGGAGACTTGAATTCATCCAGTGTGGCCAGGTATTCCTGTACCACCTCTCTACCTATTATGTGCCGCATTTCCCCTGCTTCCTCACCTGCTCCCCAACCACTAGTGCTATTATTCCACTTCCAACATCTTGTGGAATTCTGAGGTTTGTGGTTTACTGAGACCAAAGAACTTTCTGGCTGAGAATTCTAAATGCCCCTCCCTAAACTACAAACCCCAGGATTCCACAGGATACTGGAAGTGGAGTAATAGCACTATAACAGCATAGTGCAGAAATGTCCTAAATCTCTTTTAATTTCTTTCCAGACTTTGTCATACTTGTTTTAAAACAGAAGACTGTTATTCTACATAACTGTAACTCCTAGATATTTAATACCATTTTTCTCAATTTGAAATTGGAAAGATCACTTAACTCATTTTCCTCTTCTGAAGACATGTTTTTGGTCAACAGTTTTTGTTTTATCAAAGTTCACTTTAAACCTGGAACCTCCAGTCATGTAGGGATGGGGGCGGAGGGCGGTTCGTCCCTGGCGACAATGTTTTTGGGGCATCCTGGCCCGTAGCCACGCCCTCATGCACCCTGGCCACGTCCCTGCACACCCTGGCCATGCCCCCACATCGCAGCAACACCTCCATGCACAGTGACCATGTCCCTCACACCGTAGCCCCTCCCCTACCCCCTCCCTCCACATGCTCCCCCTCCCCCTCCACATGCTCCAAGCTCCGCCACTGGGAACTTCGCTCTAACATCTTAATTTTTCCAAAAGAGGCTTCATTGAGTCCAATAGATTTTGTATCATTGTCACAAGATTATCCACATAAGCCCTCCTCTTATACTGTTCTTTTTAAAATCTTCACTCCACAAATTCTACCATCTTGTCTAACATCTCTCAATAAAATCCCCAATGCAAAAATAATCAGCAAGGGTAAAAGGAGACAGCTTTGTCTAGTTCTTTTTTGTATCTCAATTAGTATTGTTGCATTGCCATTTACCAAAATCTGGACCCTTTGAGCCTTTATTGCCCGAATAAAATTTTCACCAAAGTCCATCCTCTCCAAGTAATTCCAAGAAATATTATCAAAGATTTTCCCTGCATCTAAAAAGATCAAAGCAGCCTTTTTATTATTACGTAGACCTTTGATAATCTTGGCTTCCCTTCTCTGAACACGTTCCACTTTGTCAATATCCTTCGTGAACTGTGGTACCCAGGACGTGACATAGAAACAAATACTGAGAAGTGGTTTGCTATGCCTTCCTCTGAAATAGAGAGATACAGTCTGTAACACTTGGTATTCATGGGTGGTCCGGCATCCAAGTACTTATTAGGCCTGTGTATCCTCCAACATTTCACTCATTAAAATCGGGACAGGTGTAGCCAAACAAGATTAGAATGTCGTCAGGATAGCAAAAGTTATTAAGTAGGAAGACAGACAAACTAATGTAGGCTGTAGCAGTTTGCTTTTGCCTGAACCACCTAGAAAGGGAAGAGGTTGCACTCCTTCCCTGCTCTTTCCTCTCCATGCAAACTATTTTTGCACTTTGAACTCAGTTTGCAGCAATGGAAATAAGCTGAGAACAAATGGGAAAAGTGAATCCTAGAATCATAGAACTGGAAGAGAACACAGGGGCCATTGAGTCCAACCACCTGCTATGCAGGAACATCCATCAAAGTATTCCCAACAGATGGCCATGTGGTCTCTGCTTAAAAACCTCTGAAGAGGGAGACTCCACCACACTCTGAGGCAGCATATTCCACTGCTGAACAATTCTGACCATCAGGAAGTTCTTTCTAATGTTTAAATGGAATTTCCTTTCCTGCAGCGTGAATCCATTGTTCCTTGTCCTAGTCTCTAGAGCAGCAGAAAACAAGCCTGCTCCCTCCTTGACATGACATCCCTTCAAATATTCAAACATGGCTATCATGTCTCCTCTTAACCTTCTCTTCTGCAGACTAAACATACCCAGCTCCCTAAGCTGCTCCTCAGAGGGCATGGCTTCCAGACTCTTCACCATTTTGGTCACTGTCCTTTGGACATGCTCCAGCTTGTCAATGTCCTTCCTGAACTGAGGTGCCCAGAACTGGACACAGTATTCCAGATGAGGTCTAACCAAGGCAGAATAGAGTGGTACCATTACCTCTCTTGATCTGTACACCATACTCCTATTGATGCAACCAACAATCGCGTTGGCTTTCTTGGCTGCTGTATCACACTGCTGACTCATGTTCAGCTTGTGATCTACCAAGCCTCCTAGATTCCTTTCACACTGGATATTTTAAAAGCAGTTCAAAAACCAATCCTCTGTCATCCCACTTTTTGAAAAGCAGTTCAAAAAGTGGGATTTCAGAGAATAAATTGGGGCTGTCTCTATCCACTTGGAATAGTTGGATGGTATGGACCTGAGCTTGCTTAACTTCCAAGATCAAAGTGGATTTGGTCCTTCCAGGGATTTAGGCCATAATAAAATACAACAATTTAAAAATACAAAGAATAAAACTAACAAGAGGAAGATATGGCAGGAAACACAAAAGCCACCTCGATTTTTTTTGAAAAATGCAAAATGGAGCCTGTCCAACAGATTACAACCTAAAAAGAGTGGCAGGGAGGAAGCAAAGCTAAAATAAGCCAAGAAAGAAAGAAAAAAAGAGATAAAACCATGATCTTGCCAGCCAGATTAAAATAACAAAGATTTAAAACAAGGGTAGGAAATTTTAAAAACAGTGTTACTGGCAATGAAAAGGACACAACGTTAGAACCTGGTGAATTTCCCAGAAAAGAGTGTTTCATAAATAATAGCAAGAAGACTTTCTGTCACACGGCCACCATCTAGTTTTCAGAAGGAGGAACACATGAGAAAAGGCCTACTCATGAGCCATGAGTAGGTACGCATGAAAGAAACAACACCAAAGTCCGAAGCCATGAAGATGCCTTTTAAAAGAGAGTTAAATGGCTTAAATGTATGCAATAACTTTGTATGGTGAGATTGGCTGAGAATAGTAAGTAAGGCTGGTTCATTACACCAGGCTTAACAGAAGGAAAGATAATTTATTCACACTGGAAATAACTCCTTTCCCAGTATGTGTGTGGGGCAGGCGGAGACACACCCATAATGCCCATCCTCTCTGAACAGATGCTCACTGGCTGAAGCTGGTAGGTGCAGTAGGTTAAAACCATCTGGAAAGTGCGGATTCTCCATCTCCTTTCTACAGCCATCTTAGTCACAAGTGCACCTTGTTTTTCAGTCTTTTATAGATGCTTTCCTCTGTTGGCAGATCATAGCAAATCTGTGATGAATGAGTTCTCTACTCTTCTACCAGCAGCCCAGAAAATTTGTCATCACTTTGTAATGATGTCTGCAATGGATTGCAAATAAGATCACAGGGTTTTGTGGGTGTGGGTGTGCCAAAATGCTATTTATTTATTTGTTAAAACTGATATGTTCTACTGTTATCTTTTATGTATTTTATGTGATCTTATTTTTAGTACTGGCTTATGTGCTATAGCAGTGGTGGACAAGCTTTGGGAATCAAGGGGTCATTTTTATGGTCATAGAATCCTCCAGGGGTCACACCATCTCTTCCAAATGAAGTTTGAGGTGATCTGAAAGTTGCTTTCATTTTTTAAAAATCTGTTTTAAAAAAATAGGTTTTGTGCTAAAACAAGGTGGGTGTGGAGGTGACCTTGTGTTAAAGGAGAATCTCATCCCTTAGATAGACAAGTTTCCCATTAAAAAAAAAGCAAAAGGGAAGTATGGGTCTGGATGGGGTTATTTTGGAGGTGTATGCATGTTATGTGTTAAAATGTAGTTGGTGTCATAGCTCATCCTGTAGGGTCCAAGGAATCTGATGCAGAAGATTTAGATATAGTAGTAACTGTAGGTCCAGATGATGATGCCATCAGTTTGAGCAGGTAGTGGGAAATGTACTTAAAATGGAGTTGATGAGAAACTTTAACAGAGTGGGCCCCCACCCTAACCAGAGTTGAGAGACAGCCCCATCATTTTCAAGAATATCATTAGGATGAGGAAAAACACTGAAGGAGCCAATACCTCTTTAACAGGAAACACTAAATCTCACAGCAGCGGCTAGGAGTTTTTGTTGTTTGGAGCTGCTTTTTGTGTGCTTCCTGCTCATGGATTTATTTCGATTGTTGACCTCTGCACTGACTTATTGTGCATGTCTCTTTGTCTTTCCCTTGTGGCTTCAGTTATTGTGAGTTCTGGCTTCTCACCATGGACTCTGGAGTGGCTGAAACCTAGCTACTCAGCCTCTCTTCAGCCTCAGTAAACTCTCTTGAGTAAACGCACTTCTTGAGTAAACTTACTTCAGTAAACCCACTTCCTGTTGTTAAAAAAGTCATCTCCTGGACCTAAAACAGCATAAAAAGACTTCAAAATATGGTGAAAATGCCATCTATGTCGCCTAGAAGACATTTCGGGCAAAAATTGGGTTTTTTTAGTGGGAGCGGGTGTGGTGAGGTATGACCCTCCAAATTTCCCTGAGGAGCTAATGCAGCCCCCTACCTTTCTACAGTTACCCACCCCATTTTTAAAGAGACAGAGGAAATCTCCAGTTTGTGACCTGGAAACTTTGGTCAGAGTTGCAGAGGATCAAAGGTCCAAAAATGGTTAAGAGAGGCATGTCACATTCAAAACAATAACTCAGTCCTTCTGACTATTAAGACATACTTAGGTTTGCTCAAAATTATAGAGATGAAAGGTTGATCTGCTTTTTAAAAAACCTGCAATGTTCTGATTTTCAACAAAATTATCACTGTTGTTCACAGTAGAATGGATAAATAAAGCCAATTAGTATAGAATCGGAAGAGACCACAGGGGGCATCCAGTCCAACCCTCTGCCATGCAGGGACACACATCAAAGCACTCCCAACAGATGGCCATCCAGCCTCCACTTAAAAACCTCCAAGGAAGGAGACTCCACCACACTCTGAAGCAACATATTCCGCTGCTGGAATAGTATATTGATCAAAACTGTAAAATAAGCTCATTTAATATTGAAACAGAACAATAGATGTGACTACACAAATGTTTGACTCTTGTTATTGTGTGACTTCAAGTTGTTGCTGACTAATGGTGACCCTAAGGTGAATGTATCATGGGGTCTTCTGGAGCTGAGAGCTTATGATGTGCCAAAGACCACCCAGTGGGTTTCCATGGCCAAGCGAAGAATCGAACCATGAAGTCCAGGGTCATAGTTCAATGCTCAAACCACAACACCACACTACACTACAAACCACTACACCACACTGGCTATTAAATTTATTATAGGGTTTTTTGCTTTGACTTTATACAACCTTATATTCCAATTGCAAATGTTCATTCTTTTTCTTCTTTATTTTTCTGTTATTTAAACACTATGTATGTGCGATGGATGGATGGATGGATGACAGGTTACCTGATTCAGGTAGTAATGTGTGTTTGTGTGTTTATGTACAATTGTATCTGCTTCACTCCCTCTCTCTCACTCACTCACTCTTTTAATTTTAACCAAGGATGATAAGTGATGATAAACATGTTACAAACTTTCCCAGGCAGACTTAGATATGGTATGAGGACGTGAAACCAGAGAGTGATACATTAGTTGATCTAGAATACAAGGGTGAGATCATATTTACAAGTGAGGTATCTTCAACAATCGACTTTTAAAAAACACTGATGGATATACACATTTGCCCATCAGCAAAGAAAACAACACCTTCCCTTACATTATTTTTCACTTCTAATGATCTCAGACGGTAGCTATTTCTGAGATGAGCATTGCACTAAAGAGAATATTTACAATCCCTATAAACAAGTGGGGAGGGAACATATACAGGTACATCTCAGTTAAGGAAATAGATGCATTCCTGAGGATTACTTCTTTAATAGAAAAATTGGTACTAGAGGCAAAAAATGACACGGCAACGAGATGGATAGGTTCCTATACCACAAAAAGGAAGAGCACTTCAACATATTCTAGTAAACTTTTAATTAAAATGAACAACATGCACATGTGAAGTGAAACAACCAGGCCAGGAACGCTTCGCATAAAGAAACAAACCCATGTTGAACTTTCTGGAGACTAGTTGAAGGTTTCTTCCAAAATACATCCAGGGATGATGATTTTTTTTTCTGCCTTGCATTAGCCTCTACTTTTCTTATGATTTCTCTTTTTTGAGGCCACATCTATGTTTTTCTTAAAAACATGTTAGTGGTGAGTTGATGAGGCAGGTCCATCAGTTTTCCTCTTTCCTCTGTTTTTCTATTTCTGTGTATTCAGTAAGAGATTCTGGAGAAAACTGCTGTTTATCTTGCCTGTTGTAGGCAGGTGTGCATGGCTACAGTGCTACCCTAAAACGTGGGTGAATCAGGAGTCCACCCACGATGCCAGTACCTCCATGTGACAGTGGGGAATTAATTAGCTCAAAAATAAGAGGCCTGCAAGAGGGGGAGTAACTTAATGAGATCTACCACCTATGTTTACGGGATCCTTACAGGAAAGAACCAGATAGAAATTCCAAACTTAAAATTAAATGTGTTTTTATTCAAAAAGTTTCCCACAAGCACGTAAAAGATCCAAACACTCACACAAGATTTGTTGAAGGTAAAGGGGGGAAAGTGTAGAAAGAGAACTTTGAGGGATTTGGGCAATTACTACTAATCTGGAAAGCAGCAAGGAAAGAATGGTGACGTGGCTTAGACAGGGACCTAACAACAGTTCTCAGTTGGGAATCAGAGTGACAGCACAACGTTCAGCACGCAAGAAACTGCACTTAACTGCTCAAAACTCAGGGTTCTTATACCCAAAAAATATTCTGCGGGTATGGGTATGAATCTATCTCCCAGCCAAGTGGACAATGGGAGTTGCAACACAAACAATGAAGTCTGGACAGTTTAACATTTAGGTGACAAAAGGGTAATGGCTGTTGTAATAGCCTTGTATTGTGGAGGAGTTGGGAAGACAATTTTCCCTCTCTGGGCCATTTTAGACCTAGGAGATACTCTTTGTCCATCAGGAATTGACCAAGAAGCTAGACCAGGAGAGCCCAAAACTTAGTGAACTTGTTCTTGGGACTGTTTGGGAGCATTTCAGAGTATATTTTAAAGTGTTGTTTTTTTAAGAGTGTGTGGCAAGGAGGTGGGGGTCGCCAAGGTCCTCTTAGAGAACCAGCCCCTGAAATATGCCCATCTCTCATGTAGAGGAATTGTTTCATTGTGCATATCTCCTATACTGTATTCTGTGACAGCTGACATTTCAGGATACATGAGAGGAATCCAGGCTTTCCCCAGGCTGATCTGGCCCTGTCAGAAAACAGTACAGTTCTCATCTAAGGAGAAGTTGCTCCATGCCTTCAGGTACGGCCCTGATCTAGAGATGTGAAGCTCTCTCACTTTCTGTTTTGCTGAGTTTCTCTGAATCCAGTCTCCATTGTATTTCTGTTCTCTCCCATCCTGCCCTCATTACTGGGTTGCAAGACTTTCTGTCTTCTCTCTGTGTAGAAATGTATGGATCATAACAAATTTTGTGTGTGCAGTTTACCTGATTTATGAAACTTTTCCTCATTGAATAAAGTTTGTTTCTGTGCATTTGCTTCATTTATGCTTATTTTAGCCATTTGCATTTTACATTGTCTGGATTATTTTGTGAGCACTTGATTTTTCAGAATGTAATACAGACTGTGCAAATGGGCAATACTTGAAGCTGTACTGTGGCCACATTGCTGTATTCTCTTCAATGTTCAATGGTGAGAGAAGTGAAATCTATTTTAGCTTCTGCACTGGGTATACAGTATTAATAACATGTATAAGAAGCATATATATTAGCTTATAAGTATAACACATATTTTAGATATATTTACACATATATTTCAGTATATTTTGTACTTGAGCTTCTGTAATACACTAAGTCTAAAAAACAGCTTCCTAAATTGGCAGCTGAACAGAAGAGGGCCTCCAAGACCTTGAATCTCCAGGTGTAGAACCAGACTGATAAGACAGTCTGAGTGACTGGACAAGGCTGTCTGTAAGGAGTAAATTGATCGATAGGGACATACCAAAACACACTGATAGGACACCTTGATAAGACACCTGCTGATAAGACACCTTGAATGTAACGTGAGAAACAAAGATACACGAGGGGAAGACATGGGCAGCTCGTGATCATTTCTTTTAAGGAAAACAGTAAATAAGAGTAATGGGCACTAAATAGTGGGGAGGGGAAAATGTAAACTGGGGCAGGACTTCTTAGGCGATCCTGATAGGCTGTAACTTTTGGGGTCCTATCCAATGGGATCCCAGGGGAGGAAAAACCTGCGACGGGGACAGGGTATAAAATACTGGTATTCAATACTGGGGTGTGTGCTTCTCTCTGGGGAGCACCCGCTTCTGCAGAAATGTACTTTTAATAAACATTAATGCTTTAGCCGATCCTGTGCTAAATTTTTTTATGAGTCTTTTCAGCTATTTCTCACAAATAGGCAATGGGAGGGGGAGCCTGGATGGAGGATGGGAACCAAGATCATTCCAACAGACTGGTACAATCTGGTGTTGTGTGGGAATGGGGTGTGAACAGGAGAGTTTTGGGAGGGGCATGAGGGATTCTTAAAATCAAAATATGTATTGCATCTTCAATTCTGGCAAGAGTGTTGTCTGTGTGCTGAACCTAATCTCTAATAAAACCTTTCTGGATATATCCATGAAATGTGATTATTGAGTCAGAGCAAGACAGGACATTACACTTGGCTTCTGACCATTTCTCTGCTTCTTGACCTTGTGGCTTTTGGCACCATGCAATAATTTACAAGACTCAAAGCACTAACAGTTGGTGGGTTCTATGTCAGTGAGGTGCTGAATCTGCTAGATGTTTTAGCTATCTTGGGTCCTGTGCAAGAAGGAAGGTGGGATATTAAACAAAGTTGAGACTTTAAAGAAGTTATCCAAGCTGCCACTGATCCCTATCCCTCCCACAGGTCCAGCACTTTGGGTAACTCCATTAAAGTTCATCTTATAAACTGAAGCAGATTCATCTCCCCACTGACACAGCAGCCAGTAGTGGCCACTGACCTGCAGGAAACATCAAAAAGACCCGTGGTAGGCCATTTTAAGAATGGAGTAAAAATGGTGGAGAGCCAAAAGGACAAAGGCCATTTCCGCATTAGCCTGTTATAGCACGATGATTCCACTTTCAACATCCTCTGGAATCCTGGGGTTTGCAGTTTCGGGAGGGGCTGCGTGGCCCCTCCCGAAACTGCAAACCCCAGGATTCCAGAGGATGTTGAAAGTGGAATCATCGTGCTATAACAGGCTAATGCGGAAATGGCCTAATTTATGCTCCTTGATTTGGTCTGCCGGCAAGACCCATTACCAGAGACAAGTTACCCCGGCACCTCACTTTTTATTACTCTCAATGCCAATTTTAGCTCAGAGGCAGCTGGAAGGATGGCCTGTTTTAAATTTTCCCTGACCTGTGATTCTAAAACTTTAGCTCCCAGGATCCCCAATCACTGTCCAAGCTGGCTAGTGCTTTTGGGACTTCAGATTGAAAACACATGGAGAGCAAGCATTTGAGAACCACTGTGTTACAACATTATGCTCAGGCCATTTTAGAACCTATTGAGCAACCTAGAATCTGTGGGCCACATGCTAACCTCTTGGCCATTTGGGAGGTGTGTATGTGTGTCATGTGCTAAACAAAAGAATTATACTACTACAATTCAACAGAATACCCTTTCCCTATCTCTCTTGTCCCTACTCTACCTTACTAGAAGTGAAGGAAACACTCTGTTTGGTCACTTTTAGAGCTGCTCTGTGGTTCAGGAGGGAGTTCTAGCACACTTCTCCACCATAGAGAGCTGCTGCAGCTGTTGCCAAGTTAACTCCATGAACAGAGCAACTACTAAAATAAAGGGACAGAGTGAAAGAGCAGGGGATGAATTTGAGGTGACTCAGAGACTAATATGGCCAGTCATGTAGGCACGAGGGGGTGGTTTGCCCGGGTGCAATGTTTTTAGGGCGTCCCAGCCCATAGCCACTCCCCCACGCACCCTGGCCATGCCCCTCACATTGTAGCCTCGTACCCTCCTGCCCCCCCACTCCAAGCTCCACCACTGAAAAAGGCAGTCTCCACAACCTGGAAGTAAAGAACACAACTTAAGAGTAAATGAATGCTCCTAAAAGTAGCTGACTGATGGGATGTATTTGTTGATCAATTCCAAAGTGCATATTGAAAAGAATACACTCCTTGATGCAAAATTTCTGTCCGTGTGTTTAGTCACCCAAATAACCTTTATCAGGCATGAATGCTGCTTACATCTCTGCAGGTTCAAATTAATATTAATGACTTCATTTTCTCCATTCTGCATTTTTAGCCAAAACTGCTTTGAAATGGAAACTGCTACTGTTGGGTAAACAGATGTGAGACATAGGCTTGTCTTTTACTTTGCCTTATATGGTTTTTCTCCATCTTTTGCTCACATTTACATTCCCAAGATCAGAAAGATACACAAAATCAAAGTTTTGTTGTGGCACAGCTTGAGAAGAGCATGGCTTCTGGCAGGGTTCCTGAAAGGTGTCTGATTGGGAGCTGCAAATTCTATGAGAGTTAGAAGACCAATTTTCACTTTGCATTTGGTACTTTGGCATGGATGCTGGAGCAAAATGAGAGAAAAAGACTCTGAAGGAAAAAAAGGTTGTCGTTTCTGATTAGTGCTGTGATATTCTCAGGCAGAGATGGGCAATTTCTGGAAGGCAAGGAGTTGGCATTGTCACTTTCTAACTTACTGGGGGTAGAACACATCCTCTGTTGCCCACTCCTCCAGCATGTGAGTGGAATATTCCCACTCAGATTTATCATGTTATCTGCTATTTGTGAGAATGGCATCTCAGTAAGGCTGTTTCAACAGGGAGAAGTGTAAGGTACTATACCTGGGCAGTAAAAATGAAATGCACAGATATAAGTTGGATGACACCAAGTTTGACCACAGTACATATGAAAAGGATCTAGGAGTCTTAGTAGACCACAAGCTCAGCATGAGTCAGCAGTGTGACACAGCAGCGAAAAATCAACGCAGTTCTAGGCTGCATAAACAGGAGTATAGTGTCTAGGTCAAGGGAAGTGATAGTACTACTCTGTTTTGCTTTGATCAGACCTATCAGGGTCCAAGGTGTGGGCAGCTTAGGGCTGACTGGAAAAAGCACCAGGGCTGGGCCAAAGGATGGGCCAAAGGATGGGCCCTCAGTCAGGAAGCCAAGGGTCAGGGCACAACAAGAGTCCAACGCAGCAGTCCTTCAGGTAGCAAGAGTTCATGGGACCAGAGGCAAGAAGCAGGTCCAGGAGACAGGCAGGGGGTCAGAACACAATAAGGGTTGAAAGTAATAGGAACCTTCCAGGCAACAGATGTAGACAGGGCCAGAAGCAAAAGGCAGGTCCAAGAAACAGGCAGAAGGTCAAGACACAACAAGTATTCAAGGCAGTAGAAACCTATGAGGCAACAAGAGACCACAGAGCCAGAGGCAGGTCTGGAAAACAGGCAGGGGCCCACATCCAGGGGCCAGCAGTCAGCACCACTGGAGAATCAAGAGAGGCTACAGAAAGCACTAGAAACCATATTGCTATGGCAAAAGCTGCAGACTAACCCCAGCCCTTATCTAGCTGGCTGCATCAGAGCAGCCAGCTGGGCCTGAGGTACTGGTGTTGTGGCCAGAAAAGAGATGAAGACCAGGTTTCCAGGGAAAAATCAAAAAAGCCATTTTATTGTAAACAATTACTTGCGCAAGGATGACAAATATTCAGGAATTGTCGTGCCAATTAATTGAGGTAGCATCACTATATACCTTTGGTCTTCTATGTCATCAATCAATCATTCATTTTAGCCAGCCTATCACAGAAGAGAAGATTTTTGGTTAACTTTTCCATTACATCATTAACTTAGCACAGAAGAGAACAAAGAGTTAGTTAGAAAATGATATAAAATGATGCATGTAGCCAAAATGAGATAGTAGGGAGTATGTTGACTCCCTTAGTTCCCAGACGCCTGAGTGAGTGTTGCAAGGCCATTCCTAAAATTTGAGATAAGACAAAGACATCTGCTGTTTCACTCAGAGACACAATTCAATTCGCTTATTTTTCCTATTCAAGTGGCAATGGATTTAACCCCTTCACTGGGCAGGATTCTGCAAGGACTTAGCCACAGACCAGACCCCTTACAAGACCCCACCTGGAAGACTGTGTCCAGTTCAGGGCATCACAGTTCAGGAAGGATATTGACAATCAGGAACACGTCCAGAGGAGGGTGACCGAAATGGTAGAAGGCCTGAAAACCATGCCCTATGAGGAGAGGCTTAGAGAGCTGGGCATGTTTAAATTGGAGAAGAGTAGGTTAAAAGATGACATGATAGCTACATTTAAATATTTGAAGGGATGTCATATGGAGGATGGAGCAAACCTGTTTTCTGCTGCTCCAGAGACTACGACATGCAGCAATGGCGTCAAACTCAGAAAAAGCAATTCCATCTCTTTAGGTATGTGTATGTTTAGTCTGCAGAAGATAAGGTTAAGAGGGGACATGATAGCCATGTTTAAATATTTGAAAAGATGTCATATCAAAAAGGGAATGGGCTTGTCTTCTACTGCTCCAGAGACGAGGACAAGGAGCAATGGATTCAAACTACAGGAAAAGAGGCTCCACTTGAACCTCAGGAAGAACTTCCTGATGGTAAGAGCAGTTAGACAGTGGAATATACTGCCTCAGAGTGTGGTGGAGTCTTCTTCTTTGGAGGTTTTTAAACAGAGGCTGGATGGCCGTTCATTGGGAATGCTTTGATGGTGTATTTCTACTTGGCAGGGGATTGGATTTGGTGGCCTTTGAGGTCTCTTCCAAGTCTATGATTCTATTATTCTTTGATTCTACAATTTTAAGGCTGCAGTCTTATATGCACTCAGTAGTTGTTATGTGAGAGCTAGAGTGGTGTATGAGTTTCAGCACTGGACTGCAACCCTGGAGAGCTGTGTTTGATTCCCCACTCGGCCATGGAAGCTCACTGGATGACCTTAGGTATGTCATGTACTCTCAGCCCAGAAAATCCTGTGATAGGTTCACCTTAGGGTCTCCATAAGTCAGAAATAACTTGAAGGCACACAACTACAGCAGTTGTCATGGGCCTTCAAGTTGACTTTGACTTATGGCAACAGTATCTAGGGTTTCTTTGCCAAGATTTATTCAGAGGTTTACCATTATGTTCCTCCAAGACTGAGATACTGTGGCTTGCCCAAGGTCAATCCCAGTGGGTTCCCATGGCTGAGCAGGGATTTAAACCTTGCTCTCCTGAAGTCCAAACCACTATATTATGCTGGCTTTCTTACCTGGGAATAAGTCCTACCAAAGTCAATACGACTTACCTCTGAGAAGACATGCATAGAATTGTGTTATGGGGGTGGGGTAATCTAAAAACATCACAGAAGATCTTAATTTCTAACAGTTCGGATGAGTTACTTTTTGAGATACACCTGTCAAAACCTCCCTTCTTGCATGTACACACATGTGCGCGCGCACACACACACACTTATCACAGGGGCTAGGGGAGTTTGGGAGCTATGCTCTGAAAAAGTAACTTTTCCTAGCTTTGTTGTTTAGCTGGGAGTTGGAAATGCTTCATTGTAGTATACTACAGAATATTACAGAATAAGAAAGAATAGTGATGAGGTTTTTCCATGCCTTTCTTCAAACTACGGCGTGCAACCAAAAGAAAGTTCTATTTTTGTGACCTTCCTCTGATCTTCTGGGTTTCAAAGTGATATTGGGCACTGAATCTGGCCTCAAGTTCCACCAAAAATTGCACACCCCTGCTTAACCCCTAATATTCCAGTTTTTTCTTTCTGACTGAGAAATGCTTATCCAAATTTTAATTTTTATTATTATTAATCTAATCATAAAGGAACAAGAACAACACAGAAAGAAAGCTCTAAGAATGTCAGTAATCCTGGATATTCTGTGTGGATTGGGCATATCTACACAGCAACAAAACTCATATCAGTTTTATATGATTTCTGTCATCATAGCTTCCCAACAAAGGATCAAGAGAATTGTCTTATACTGAAAGGTGGTGAGAATTCTGATAGTTTCTTAGGTCTGCTCAAAGAACTACAGTTCTCAGGGCACCTTAAGATGAGAAACATCCCATGCAGTGCACCTACACATTTCATCTTTCTCTTATTGTCCAATAATGAGAATAAATATTGGATTAACTTGGAGAAGCAGAGAGTCCTAGAGGTTATAGTAACAAGACTGATCAAAACAGATTTATTGAAAAAGTTGTACATGAAAAGAATGTAAGAAAGGTTCAAAGGAAGCAGGAAGAAGTCAGGAGTTGAGGCATATTTGTCTGCCTCCCCTCTCTGATCATACTAAGTGAGAAGGCAAATGTCATTTTATGCTGATATAATGAGCAAAATTCTGAGTAGAATTCAAAGTGCTAGTCATGTCCTGTTACCCTAAAAGGTGAAGGACCTTGGGATCCACCAGCAGTGCCAGCATCTCCTTAGAATTTGGGGAATTATTAGCTCAAAGGAGGCCTGCAAGAGGAGGGTAGGATCTTTTCACCTGTGTATACCAGTACTAACTATAGAGAGGATTCCAGAGTATTAAAAGAGTATTTTATTAGAAATTAATAGACACATCCAGAGAAATCAAGCAATCTCACAAACCATACAGGGCTACTGAAGGAAAAGGCGAGAAAGTTTGGACAGAGAGAGATTTTGGGTAGAAGGGGGTGATATTTACTGGCCCTAAAGCAGATGATCAAAGAGGAATGGCTCAAACAAAAGTTTGAGGGTAGCACAAAGGAATGAGTCTGGGGGATGATACTCATGATGCTCAATGTACTATGCAGCATGATGCTCAATGTACTATAAATTACCTGGGCTGGAGCTGGCATTTTTAATACCCTATTTCCTACCCTGAAGAGATGTGTGTTAATTGCTTTCTGGTAGAGCAAACAGAGATGTCTGGAACAAGTTGATTGTCTTAACTTTAGGGGACAAAGCACTGGTGGGAGTCATGACAGTCTCTTAATGTCTTGGGTGGGTAAAGTGAAAAAGAAAGGTTCCTGTAGGATGTGCTCACAGCAAGAGTGCTTGACTGCTTCACCTGGGCAGTTTCATCTTCTATTGTATTAGGAGGTCAGGTTGTTCAGAAGATACCCAAAACCCATTAATGTCAGAGGTTTCCTTCTAATCCTCTTGAATTTATGACCTGCCGATGTTGAGGTCATCCTGACCTAGCACATGCTTGCAGCTAGTGTCCTTCTACCCACATGTTTCCCAGCCATAAGTGTTTTATAAGAAAATGGTATTGTCACCAATTTTGCTACCCAGCGGGACAGGGGTATAAAGTGTGGTAACAGTCCTGTAAGCTTTACATGTTTTGGAACAGTATGATCTGAAACACCATATCTCCTGTCAGAATTTTAAGATTCTTGTGGAAAGGCCTTCTCTTGGTCCCATCTCCACCATACATTGATGATACCACAGTCACTCTTCGCAGTAGCAGACTCTGAGGTTGTGGAACTCCCTCCCACTAGAGGTTTGGTTGGCCCCCTCTCTGCTTTTTTAACTCCAGCAGGCAAAGACCTTTTTATTTAGACAGGTCTTTGGCTCTTAACTCATGTGGCAGAAGGGTCTTTTAATGGGGGTTGTGTCTTTTTAATGATCTTTTAAATGCATTTTAAGTGGCTTTAATTCTGTGCTATTGATAGAATTGCTTATTTAATTGTTTTAACTTTGGCATAATAAGATTTCAGCTGTACTTTGTTTTAATTTGTTCTAAAGCTGCCTTGATTCCTGTGTTGGAAAAAAGGCTGGACATAAATGAAATAAATGAATCAATGATTCAATGTAGCCAAACAGTTCGTTGTGAAGGTCATTTCCTCAAGGAAACATCTGGTCAGATGAATATGTTCTGAACAGAAAGAGAGAAGCTGAATGGAGACATTATTCAGTAGGAACAGGGGATGGATCTGTTTACAATAATATCCACCACCACCACCCCTTAAATATTTTTATCTTCTAAGCATTCAGGAAACGGGAATATGCAGAGCTCGGAAAAGTTACCTTTTGGACTTCAGCACTCAGAATCCCCAGACAGTCTGTAACTTTTTCAAGCTCTGGAATTGTGATTGTTTACACAGACAAGTTGTAGGAAGATTATAGATATTGTCTGCAACAGAATTAAATGAGAAAGGTGGGATTGCTGAATCTTGCTAAGTATGCACTCCAGGGGAAACGTTAGTAAAATGGAAGCCAGTCTTTGACAAAGCAGTAAAATAGATTTACTCCCCAAAAGTTTGCACCTCCAGCTGTCCCAATTTAGCAGGGGCAGTCCAATTACTCCTCTGCCAACCCACTATTTCAGCTGCCTTTAAAATGTCCTATTTTCTTCCTCCCACTTCCCCATTTGTTCTTCCATTGGTGCAAACTGAGTGCAAAATGAAAAAGTAGTTGGCATGTTGTGGCCAGAAAAGAGACGAAGACCAGGTTTCCAGGGAAAAATCAAAAAGCCTTTCTTTATTGTTAACAATTTACTTGTGCAAGGACGACAAATATTCAGGAATTGTTGTGCCAATTAATTGAGGTAGCATCACTATATACCTTTTGCCTTCTATGTCAGCAATCAATCATTCATTTAGCCCGCCCATCACTGGAGAAAAAGATCTTTAGTTAACTTTCCCATTACATCATTGACTGGCACAGAGGAGAACAAAGAGTTAGTTAGAAAATGATACAAAATGATAGCAGAGAGTATGCTTAACTCCCTCTTAATTCCCAGACCTCTGAGTGTTGCAAGGCCATTCCCTAAAATCTGAGATAAGACAAAGACCTCTGCAATTTACTCAGAGACACAATTCAATTCGCTTATTTTTCTTCTTCAAGTAGCAATTTCCTGGATTTAACCCCTTCAGGCATGCAATTAACCCAGTTGGGGGAGGAGGAGGAAAGGATATTGACAAGCTGGAACATATCCAGAGAAGGGTGACCTAAATGCTGAAGGGTCTGGCAACTATGCCTGATGAGGAGTAGCTTAGGGAGGGAGGTATGTTTAGCCTGACAAAAAGAAATTGGGAGGTGACATGATAGCCATGTTTAAATATTTGAAGGGATGTCATGCTGAAGACAGAGTAAACGTGTTTTCTGTTGGTCCAGAGACTAGGACACAGAACAATGGATTCAAACTACAGGAAAAGAGCCATTCAACAGTAGAACATGCTGCCTTAGAGTGTGGTAGAGTAACCTCCTTTGGAGGTTTTTAAAGAGAGGCTGGATGGCCATTTGCTGGGAGTGCTTTGAGTGTGTGTTCCTGCATGGCTGGGAGTTGGACTCGATGGCTGTTGTGGTCTCTTCCAGCTCTATGATTCTATGAGGGGGCAGAGTCTTGCCCTTCTCAATAGGCTCAGGCAGAAGCAAACTGCTGAAGTCTTTTCTGGCTTTGTGTATGTGTGTGTGTGTATGTGTGTTCGTGTTCCTCCTCATCAATAATTTTTGCCATCTTGATGCTACTCTGATGTCACTTAGCTACATGTGTCCTGGTTTTCATCTGTGGAATGTTGGATGGCATGTGTCCTAGAGCTGTTAAATATTAAATACCATAATTTTCCATGTTAAATATTAAATAGCATAATTTGCTGTGTCATTAAGGACGTTCCAATGGGGAATAATTTAGCTTCAGTTTGTTTTCAAACTACTGGCCAACATTTTCAACTGTCTTTATTTTCAGGACAGAAAGAAATTTAGGTTTTAAAACTATGATTGTGAGTGAAAGTAAAACTGTCAGATTTTTCCATCTTTAATAGAGCAAATCTTTGGCTGCAGTATGGACTCACACATGCTACTGGATGCTCTTCACACAGTTCCCCACCTGAGACGAATAGGGTGGACTGTACATTGAGGGGTTTGGACTACAATCCCCAGATCCTGAAAGCTATAGTCTGATAGTGGTTCATAATTTTCATGTCAGTGGAATGGTGAATGTGCTCCAGATTTCAGTCCACACTTTAAAGGAACTCTCCAGAGTGCTGAACCCTACTCCCAAATAGGGCCTGCACGTTGGATGGTTTTTTTAAAGTTCAGACTAAAACCTGAAGGGGATTAACCACTACATTGACATAGGAGCCACCAATTGCCAGTGGCCTTAAAGGAAACATCAAGAAGACCTTGGTGGGTCACTTTAGCAATTTACAGAGGTCCAAAAAGTCTCTAAATACACTCTACAGCCACCCCTATTGTTATCTAAAAGAGAAACTTTCCCAAGTTCAGGTTCCAGCTTTACTTTTGGTACAGTGCCAGACCTGTGAAGCAAACTCCAACTTCTCTGTAGGCTGTGCTATGCTCTGTCAAACTAGCACGGTAGTTCCAGATGGCAGGCGCTGCTGGAGATCTCCTTTTACTCTCACCTTTCCTGCTTCTTTTATCAGATGGGGAAGAGGAGGAAGACATACAGATACTATGTGTCCCAAAGGATCATTTGAGAGGATGTCTTCTGCTTTATGAAGAAGCAGAGTGTTATTTCTTAGAATGGGCTGCAGGTTAATGATTTGTAAAATTTCATTCTACCTGAGCTTTTGATTTCTGATGTAGCACAGCAACTGGTTGCAAATATTAATATGGCCTTCTTCTTGTCTCTTTTTAATACTGTGCTTCATATGGCCTGCTCTCCAAACATCTATTCTTTTTTTCTCTGATCCCTTTGCTTCTTTCTTAAAGCACCCAGACCAATAGTGTCAGTGTCCTAGAAAGCAAATGGCATTCTCTTTTGACAGCTCCAAATTCTTTCTTCCCTGCTGGTTACACTTGTACCACCAGAATGTTTCCGTCCAACATCATAGAATCATAGAGTTGGAAGGGACCTTATAGGCCATCAAACCCAACCCTGACCTCAATGCAAGAATTCCAGCTTGAACACCCCCAGCAGGTAGCTGTCCTGCCTCTTTTTGAAGACATCCAGAGGAGACCCCACCACCACTCTACGTAATTGGTTCCATTGCCAAACCACTCTTACTGTCCAAAAGTTGCTTTCAATGTTCTGTCAAAACCTAGCCCCCTGTAACTTAAAACCTTTAGATCTGATCCTAGCAGAGAACAAACCTGCACCCTCCTCTATGTGACAGCCCTACATATATTTAAAGAGTACAATCATGTCAGCCTTGTCTTCTCTTCAGCAAGCTGAACATGCCCAATTCCTTTAACCTTTCCTTGTATGTTTTGTTCCCCATATATTTTGGTTGATAAATCCACATTGCCCTTCTCTGAACCACTCCAGCTTACATATATGTTTCTTAAAATGAGGCACCCAGAACTGAATGCAGTGAACCAGATGCGTGGACAAAACAGTGGAACTATACCTTCCCTTGACTTGGAAACTGTTGTTGTTGTGTGCTTTCGAGTCATTTCTGACTTATGGCAATCTTAAGGCAAACCTATCACAGGGTTTTCTTGTCAAGATTTATTCAGAGGGGGTTTGCCTTTGCCTTCCTCTAAGGCTGAGAGAATGTGACTTGCCCAAGGTCACCCAGTGGATTTCCATAGCCAAGTAGGGATTCACTTCTTAGTCTCCAGAGTAATAGGTCACTGCTGAAACCACTACACCACACTGGCTCTGCGACTTGTTTCTTTTGTGCACCGTCACATTGTTGGGTCATGTTCAACTTATGTTCAACAATAATCCCAAGATCATTTTCACAGGTACTACTGCAAAGCCAAGTGTTCCCTATCCTATACCTGTGTACAGTGGGTCCTCCTTACCTGCAACTTCCAGATTTACAATTTCGAGCAACTGCAAAGCATTGCTTCCTATACCTAAAATGGTGGTGAAGTGCACACAGATGCACTGAAGAGTCTGCATGAATGTCACCACTATTGAATGTAATGAGATGTGAGCATTCACAATTTCTAGTTTGCCATTGCCCTTTCCTGGAATAGAACTCCTGCATATACAGAAGGCCCACTGTATTGGTTTTTGTGGCCTAAATGTAGAATTTTGTATTTGTCTCTCTTGTATTTCATTGCTCCCTGCTTCCCTAGCCAGTCCCAGCTTGTTCTGAATTTTCCTTACACTATTCCTGCAAGCTTTGGATACTCATCTGTACTTTTCCTTGGTGATTTGTCATAGAATCATAGAGTTGGAAGAGACCCCAGGGCCATCCAGTCCAACCCCCTGCTATACAGGAACACCCATCAAAGCATTCCCAACAGATGGCCATCCAACCTCTGCTTAAAAACCTCCAAAGAAGGAGACTCCACCACACTCTGAGGCAGCATATTCCAGTGCTGGACAGCTCTGACCATCAGGAAGTTCTTCCTGAGGTTCAGGTGGAGTCTCCTTTCCTGCAGCTTGAATCCATTGCTCCTTGTCCTAGACTCTTGTCCATCATCCACTCTTTATGCATGACCTTTTTTCTTTCACTTCTTCCTTGATTTTACTGTGCAGCCACAATAGTGTTTTTTTAGATGTTTCTCATTTCTCTTCTTCCATAGGATTGTTTGCCATTGTCCTTTCTTTAACTTCTTCAAGAATTCCCATCCTTGCTTTTTCCTTTAGCATGTCTAATATTTTCTCTGAATATTTTCCGTTAGCATATCTGGCTAATATTTCTCTCTGGGATTCCAGCTAGTATTTCTCTGAACTTGGTAAAATCAACTTTCCTGAAATCCAAGGTCTGTTTTGCACTATACTCTTCTTGGTGCATTGAACAATTGTGAATTCTAGCACTACATCATCACTTCCCCCTAAAGTGCCAACTATGTTGATTCCAGACACCAGCTCCTACCTTATTGGTTAAGCCCAGGATTGCTGAACCCCTTGTTCCTTCTTCTATCTTTTGAAATACAGTTGGCACTCCACATTTGCTAGGATTAGGAGTGCAATGCATGGTGGAGACAGCAGACACCCAGGGTCCAAACCAGGTCAGGGAAAGGAGAGGAAGGGGGGTCAGCGTGTTGGCCCTTTCCTTCCTTTCTCTCATCCATTTCCTTCCTTGGGTGTGTGGGGGGCATTGGGAAGGGTTTGTGATGCAGAGGAATTGGGCTGCGAGTCATGCTTAGCTGGCCAGACAGTGGCTGGTGGAGGAGGAGGAGGACCAGAGATAGGTTTTTAAAGGGCTGTGGCCTAATTGGAGCTGCCGAGAGGGACGGTTCCCCTGGAAATGAAGTGCTTGAGGTGGGTGGGGGGTAGCGGTTGAAGAAATTTGCAAATAATCAAATCTATGAAAGTCAAAGCTGCAAATGTGGAGGGCTGACTGTACGTGTGTATTAGATGTAAGTGTGTAATAGCTTGCAGACAACGAGACAAAGTAGAATCCCATGGTAATTCCTACTGTTTTTGGATGCCCTCAAAAATCTTCAAAGGCTGGATTTTTATTTTTGCTTTGTTCTTAGTGTTTTATCTCTTCCCATGCTTCACTTTTTTTTCCTTTAATGGCTCACTAGTCAGACTAGTAGTTTAAAATGAAGTCTATTTTTGGAAGCAGAAGAGGGGGTTGGATTCAAAGTGCATAGAACATCATATGCCATTTTATTATATTGTAAGAAACAGCGAGAGGGGTATTGCAAGCAGACCGAAACTTGCAATTAAAATCTTTTGAAATGGTGCCATTATTGGATTACTTCTGAAGATACTTTAGTTTTATGTGCAAGGCACAAAATTGGCATAAGCACAATACACAACAAATCTAAAACCACAGCGGCTATCTGTTTGGAATAACAATCGTGCCAAGGGTTTCTCCTGCAAGATATCTGAAAATACAGCTGTCTGTTGGGAAGCTGTTCCTGGCTTCCCTTTTTGACTTTGAAAAACAGCTAGCCCATTAAGACTGGTTCACAAACATATGCGCATCCCTGGCTTTCTCTGCATTTATTACTGTATTCACAATTTTTGAAAGCTAACAACTACACTGAAAAGTACTGCATTGTGATTCTAGTTGCAAGTGTTTATTACTTACATGTCATCCTTTGGTAGTACACTCCCAGTTTTTGAAAACTACACTGAGAAGTACTGCATTGTGATTCAAGTTGCAAGTGTTTATTACTTACAGGTCATTCTTTGATAGTGCAGTCATCAAGGGATGAAAATTCACTTGTTTACAAGTGGTTTACCAGCCTTTGGTCACATAAACACCCTCCCTTTGATTGATAAATCAATAGGTTCCATAAATTCACTTTTTAGAGTCAGTGAGAAAAGGAAGAAGGCTGGATATGTTGTCACTTCCCCCTCCCGCTACATTCTCCAACAGTTTGGAAATGTTGCATAAGGTTTTTCTTGCAACAAATGTGTGGCATAGACTGTTCTTGCCAAAGTTTATTCAGAGGTGGTTTGCCATTGCCTTCCTGCAAGCTGTGTGACTTGCCTAAGGTCACCAACTAAGGCCACTTCCACACTACGCTGTTATAGTGCTATTATTCCACTTTCAACATCCTATGGAATCCAGGGGGTTTTGCAGTTTAGGGAGGGGCAGCCAGAGAGCTCTTTGGTCTCAGTCAACTACAAACTCCAGAATTCTGCATTCTTTTGCTGTAGCTGTGGTTTGGAACCATGTGTTTTCCTGTTTAAAAAGTCTAAGAAGGAAACCGTTTCTGGCTGTCAGCATTGCCAATGAGGTCTTTTGAGGCCTTCATATCATGCATCAGCTCTTGCAAAAGAAGAGTGATCTAGATTCTTTGACATTAGTTGTCTAGTGTGGAATTTCCAGTTTCTCCATTTTTTGTTATTTGAAGGCAAGTAGCAATGAGGAAGAAAGCAATTCAGTCTTTGTTTTTTAGGGATTTGTTTTCATGACTGTAGACATGAGGCAAAAATAATTCAGGGTACTGAGGATATTTCTGACTTTTGATGGCTGAGATTTGTTCTAGAATTAAAGACCAGAAGTGGCATATCTTAGAGCATTCAAACCACAAGTTTATACATGTTCCAGTAGTAGCACACTCTTAGCAGCATTTCAAACTAAAGCCTTTAACCATTTTGGCCAGCCTGTTAGAAAAAAGATATCATTTGGGTAAAGTCTTAGAATCACAGAATTATAGAGTTGGAAGAGACCACAAGGGCCATCCAGTCCAACCCCTTGCCATGCAGGAACCCACATCAATACACTTCCAACAGATGACCATCCAGCCTCTGCTTAAAAACCTCCAAAGAAGGAGACTCCACCACACTCCAAAGCAGCATATCCCACTGCCAAACAACTCTGATCATCAAGATGTTCTTCCTGAGGTTTAAGTGGAATCTCTTTTCCTGAAGCTTGAATCCATTGCTCCTTGTCCTAGTCTCTGGAGCAGCGAAAACAAGCCCGCTCCCTTCAAATATTTAAACATGGTTATCATGTCCCTTCTTAACCTCCTCTTCTGTGGACTGAACTCCCTAAGCCACTCCTCATAGGGCATGGTTTTTAGACCCTTCACCATTTTGGTTGCCCTCCTCTGGACACACTCCAGCTTGTCAATATCCTTCTTGAAATGAGGTGCCCAGAACTGGACACAGTATTCCAGATGAAGCCTAACCAAAGCAGAATAGAGCGGTACTATTACTTCTTGATCTAGACACCATACTTCTATTGATGCAACCAAGAATGGCGTTGACTTTCTTGGCTGCCACATCACACTGCTGACTCATGTTCAGCCTGTGGTCCACCAAGACTCCTAGATCCCCTTCACATGTACTATTATCCAGCCACATGTCCCCCATCCTATATTTGTGCATTCCATTTTTTCTGCCTAGGTGAAGGACTTTACATTTCTCTCTGTTGAAACTCATTTTGTTAGCTTTGGCCCAGCTCTCCAATCTGCCATGATCCTTTTGAATTTTGATCCTCTCCTCTGTTGTATTAGCAACCTCTCCCAATTTGATCTTGCATTGGAAGATGTAGCTATGGAGGTGTAGTTATATGTCACAGCTAGGTCTCCCAATGCTTACCTCCTGCCAAAACCCTACTTTTTAAACCATATGCAACACAGTCATTTCCAAATTGCTGGAGAGTATGGGGGTGAGTGATGACATATCCAGCCCTCTACCTGTAGCTGGGTGTGCCTGTGATAGCACAGTTGCGGGTGGGTTAAAAAGGAGGTTTGGAGGGACATTTGGTCATGAAGATGGCTCAGTGATGGCTCAGGCTGGTTGCTATGGAGATCAGGCCTGGCAGCAAGGAGGAGGGCAGTGTATTCACTCAGGAACCTGACCTTTGCATGTTAATAACTCTGAATACAGATTGGATTGGGGAATATGGGGAAAAGTTACAGGTACTAGACAAGACGGTTTGGGGAATTAGAGATACAGAATCTCAAATCTTTCTAACAACCTAGGAAAAAATAAAATCCTGGGCAATTCCTCGTATATAAACGAATATGTTTATAATTTTGAAGAACTTATTCTATGGCCATAAAAGAGCATGAATTGAAAGATGGGGAGCATCCGATACAAAACTGTTAGTTCTCTGATTAAGATAACATATTATTTATTTATTAAACTTTATTAATAAATTATGTGTTATTTGATATGCTAACAAACAGCATGTACAGCCCCCGCATTTGCTCCTGAAGCTCTGAAAATGATATTTTAAATACTTTTCAGATACCATTGAACAAGGAAAGATTGAGGGCAACAAGGATTCCAGAAGAAGAAAGATGACAATCAGCATTTTGGGATGGTTAAGACTTTAGTGGTGCTTTGAATCATAGGGTTGGAAATAACCACAAGGGCCATCTAGCCCAACCCCTGCCATGCAGGCACACCATCAAAGGACTCCTGAGAGATAGTTATTCAGCCTCTGCTTAAAGACCTCCAGTGAAGGAGAATCCACAGTCTTTTGAAACAATCTGTTCCACCGTGAAACAACTCTTACAGTTGAGAAGTTCTTCCTAAGGTTTAGGCAGCATCTCCTATTTCACAGTTGAATCCATTGATTCTTGTTCTTGTCTCTGGAACAGCTGCTCCATCTTCAGCATGGCATCTCTCCAAAAATTAGAAATGATTATCGTATCACCTCTGAATCTTCTCTTCATCAACCAAAATATTCCCAGTTCCCTAAACCATGGTTTCCAGACCCCTTACTATATTGGTCACCCTCCTTTGAACACATTCAAACATTGTCAACATCGGTTTTCAACTGTGGAGTCCAGAACTGGACAAAGTACTCCAAGTGAGGTCTGATCAAAGCTGAAAGAGAGGTACTATTACATTCCTTGACAGGACACTATACACCTGTTGAAGCAGCCCAGAATTGCATTGGCCTTTTTGACATCTACTTTGCATTGTTGACTCATGTTAAGCCTATGGTCTACTAAGACCCCTAGATTCTTTTCCTTTATGGGTCAAGACAAGTGTCAACCATCCTATATTTGTGAATTTTATTTTTTCTGCCTAAGTGTAATTTCTTACATTTATCCTTGTTGAAATTCATTCTGTTAGTTTTTGCCCAGCTCTCCAATCTATCAAGATCATTTTGAATTCTAATTTTGTCTTCTAGAGTATTAGCTATTCCCCTAATTTGATGTCATCCACAAATTTAATGAATATGTATCTATTCCATTGTCCTAGTTATTAATAAATATGTTAAATAACAATGGGCCCAGGACTGAGGCCTGTGGCACCCCACTAGTCTCTTCTTTCCAGGATCACAAGGAACCATTGATGTTTTTATGTTTTATCTTTATGTTCTGTTGTTCAACTAGTAGCATTGTCTAGCCCACATTTGACCAACTTGCTTGTGACCTTGTCAAAAGCTTTACTGATATCATGATATACATCCACAGCATTCTTTCAACCAACCAAGCTTGTTGCTCAGTTTAAAAAAAGAGATAAGATTGGTCTGGCATGAACTTGTTTTTTGAGAAACACATAATGAATTTTGGTAATCACAGTATTCCTTTCTAAGTGCTCACATACTGTCTGTTTAATGATCTGCTCTAGAATCTTTCCTGGTATAAATGTGGGGCTACTACATAATGGTTATTTGGATCTTCATTTTTTCTCTTTTTGTAGCAAGGGACAACATTTGCCCTCAGCTAGTCTGCTGGGACCTCCCTCACATTCTCCTGGAATTCTCAATCAGTGGTTCTGAAATTACATTTAAAGTTCCTTAAGTATCTTTGGATGCAGTTCAACTGACTCTGGAGACTTGAATTCATCCAGAGCAGCTAGGTATTCCCTACCTCATTACATATGATCTGCTGCAGTTCGCTTGCTGTATCATTTGTTCTTTTTTCACCAGATTGAGCACTGATTTTCTTTTGGGAGAAGACCAAGGCAAAGAAGGTGTTGAGTAGTTCTGCCTCCATGCAGCATCCCTATTGTTTCATTGTTCTTTCTCTTGCTCTGAACATAGCCAAAAAGACCTTTTTATTATTTTATTATTATTTATTTTTAACCTCTCAAGCAAGCTTTAACTCATTCCAAGCTTTGGCTTTTCTGACTTTCTCCCTACACAGACTGGCTATACATTTGTATTCCTCGTTGTTGATTTCTCTCTTCTTCCATTTCTTGTTCATGACCCTTTTGAATTTCAGCTCATCTGAAAGTTCTTTACATATTCCGATTTGTTCAAACACTTCCCACTTTTCTTCCACATTGGAATTGTCTCAAATTGTGACATCAATATCTTCCTTTTAAGAAGCTCACATCCTTCCTGAACTCCCTTCCCTTTGAGTATTTTTGAGCATGGGATCTCAGACAATACTTCTCTCAGCTTATTGAAGTAAGCTCTTCTAAGGTCTAGAATGCATGTTTGACTACCTTCATTTTCCTCTTTCCTCTGCATAACAAATCCCAAGAGAACATGGTCCTTTCTATCCAATAATCCCACCATTTCCACCTCATTGACCAATTCATCCCTGTTGGATAGGATTAAGTCCAAAATAGCTGATTCCTTCATTGCCTCCTCAACCTTCTGGACAACGAAATTGTCTACTAGGCAAATGAGAAATTTATTGGATCTTACATTCTTCACAGCGTTTGACTTCCAACAAATATCAGAAAGGTTGAAATATCCTATTACTATTACCTTTTTCCTTTTTCAAATTTGGTCATCCATTCTAGGAAGGCATCATCCAAACCAGGGAAAAGACAGTCTCACTCAACACCTTCTTTGCTTTGGTCTTCTTTTGTGAGAGGTCTATAGCAGACCCTTCACAATGATGTCACTGTTTATCCCTCTCCTTCAATTTTCACCAAAATGCTCTTAGCTTGATTTTTATCCTCTACATCATGGATTTCATAGAATCATAGAATCATAGAAATGTAGAGTTGGAAGAGACCACAAGGGCCATCCAGTCCAACCCCCTGCCATGCAGGAAAACCCTCAAAGCACTCCCGACAAGTGGCCATCCAGCCTCCGCTTAAAAACCTCCAAAGAAGGAGACTCCACCACACTCTGTGGCAGCACATTCCACTGTCGGACAGCCCTGACCGTCAGGAAATTCCTCCTGAGGTTCAGGCGGAATCTCCCCTCCTGCAGCTTGCATCCATTGCTCCTTGTCCTGGTCTCAAGAGCAGGAGAAAAAAAGCCCACTCCCTCCTCGACATGACACCCCTTCAAATATTTAAACATGGCTATCATGTCCCCTCTCAACCTTCTCTTCTGCAGACTAAACATACCCAGCTCTCTAAGTCTGTCCTCATAGGGCATGGCTTCCAGGCCCCTCACCATTTTGGTTGCCCTCCTCTGGACCTGCTCCAGCTTATCCATATCCTTCTTGAATTGGGGTGCCCAGAACTGGACACAGTATTCAAGATGAGGTCTAACCAATACAGAATAGAGTGGTACCAATACCTCCCTCGATCTAGACACCATACTCCTATTGATGCAACCAAGAATTGCGTTGGCCTTCTTGGCTGCCGCATCACATCGCTTGTGGTCTGTGAAGACTCCTAAATCCCTTTCACACGTACTGTTAGCCAGCCACGTGTCCCCCATCCTATATTTCTGCATACCATTTTTTCTGCCTAAGTGTAGGACCTTACATTTCTCTCTGTTGAAATTCATTTTGTTAGCCTTGGCCCAGCTCTCCAATCTGTCCAGGTCCTTTTGAATTTTGATCCTGTCATCAGGCGTATTAGCAACCCCTCCCAATTTGGTGTCATCTGCAAATTTGATCAGCGTGCCCTCTATTCCTTCATCCAAGTCATTAATGAAGATATTGAACAGCACCGGGCCCAGGACAGAACCCTGTGGCACCCCGCTAGTCACTTCTCTCCAGGATGAGAATCTGCCATTGGTGACCACCCTTTGGGTACGGTCAGTCAACCAGTTACAAATCTACCTGACAGTAGCCCTGTCCAGTCCACATCTTACTAGCTTCTTTGCAAGAATGTCATGGGGAACTTTGTCAAAGGCCTTACTGAAATCAAGATATACTATGTCCACAGCATTCCCTTCATCTATCAAGCAAGTAACTCTATCATAAAAAGAGATAAGATTAGTCTGGCATGACCTATTTTTGAGAAATCCATGTTGACTTTTCGTAATTACGGCATTGTTTTCTAAGTAATTAGAAACTGACTGTTTGATGATCCGCTCCAGGATCTTTCCAGGTACTGATGTCAGGCTGACTGGGCGATAATTATTTGGGTCCTCTTTTTTCCCTTCTTGAAGATGGGAACAACATTTGCCCTCCTCCAGTCTGCCGGAACTTCTCCAGTCCGCCAAGAGTTTTCAAAGATTATAGCAAGAGGTTCCGCAATGACCTCTGCTAGTTCTTTTAAAATCCTAGGATGCAATTCATCTGGCCCTGGAGACTTGAATTCATCCGGTTTGGCCAGGTATTCCTGTACTACCTCTCTATCTATTCTGTGCTGCATTTCCCCCACTTCCTCACCTGCTCCCCAACCGCCAGGTTGAGTGTTTTTATCCTTTTGGGAAAAAACTGAGGCGAAGAAGGTGTTGAGGAGTTCTGCCTTTTTCTTCCTCCTGTTATTAATTCACTATCTTCCTTGCGCAGTGACCCTATCGTCTCCTTCTTTTTCCTTTTGCTGCGGACGTATTTAAAAAAGCCCTTTTTATTGTTTTTAATGTCTCTGGCCAGCCTAAGTTCATTCTGTGCTTTAGCCTTTCTGACCTTCTCCCTACATCTCCTGGCTATTTGCTTATAATCTTCTTTGGTGATTTCCCCCTTCTTCCATTTCCTGTACATGTTTTTCTTAATACTTAGCTCAGCCGAGAGCTCTTTAGTCAACCATTCCGGTTTGTTCAGATGCCTTCCATTTTTCCTCCTTAATGGCACAGTTTTAGCCTGTGCCTTCAGTACCTCCCTTTAAAGAATTCCCATACATCCTGAACTCCTTTCTCATTGACTATTCTTGACCACGGGATTTCAGCCAGCAGCTCCTTCAGTTTACAGAAGTCTGCTTTTTTAAAATCTAAGATGAATGCCTGGCTACACTTGCCTTCTCTTCCCCACTGAATGCCAAATTCTAATAGGGCATGGTCACTCTCTCCTAAAGATCCAACCAGTTCTACGTCATTAACAAGGTCTTCCCTGTTGGTCAGGATCAGATCCAGAATATTTGATCCCCTTGTCGCTTCTTCCACCTTCTGGACCATGAAATTGTCTGCAAGACAAGCAAGAAACTTGCTGGACCTTGCCACCTTTGCAGAGTTTGACTGCCAACATATATCCGGGTAGTTGAAATCTCCCATTATTACTGTATCTCTCCTTTTTGAATGTGCAGTCATTTGGTCTATGAAAGCGCCATCGAGGTCCTCAGTCTGGCTTGGAGGTCTGTAGTAAACCCCCACTATAATATCCCTATTGTTTCTCGCTCCCTTAATTCTTACCCAGATGCTCTCGACCTGGCTTCCGGTGTTCAAGTCATGGATCTCTTCACAGGTGAAAACATCCTTGACATATAAGGCTACTCCTCCTCCTTTCTTATTTGGTCTATTTCTACAAAATAGGCTATACCCCTCTATTCCTACATTCCAATCGTGAGACTCATCCCACCAGGTCTCAGTGATGCCTATCAAATCATATTTATTTTGCTGTACTAGGAGTTCAAATTCATCTTGTTTGTTTCCCATACTCCGTGCATTAGTGTAGAGACACTTAAGTCCCCGTGCCCTTCCTGCAAGTCCCATAGCATTGTTTCCACCCCTCCCACGATTGGATGCTATTCCTACTTGGCCAATATCATTTGGGCCTTTTTCCCCTGCACTTGCCGAGTCCTTGTCCTGAATAATCTTGTCTCCCTCCCCAGTTGTGCTTAGTTTAAAGCCCTCCTAATCCTCCTTGTGAGACTGTTTGCAAAAACGTTCCTGCCAAGTTTCGTGAGGTGCAGCCCATCCCTTGCCAGAAGCCCATGTTCCTGGAATTTCAAGCCATGATCCAAAAAGCCAAACTGTTGGCGGCGGCAAAATGTGCGGAGCCAGCTGTTGACCTCTACTATTGTCCTTTCCCTTCGTGCACCATATCCTTGAACAGGGAGGATTGATGAAATGACCACCTGCACAACAAGGTCCTTAAGCTTTCTCCCCATAAGCTCGTAGTCCTTTGTGATGTGGTGAAAGCTGCGCTTCGCCGTGTCATTGATTCCAACGTGAACCAAAACGAGGGGCTTACGGTCAGTGGGCTTGACCAGCCTGGCTAGCCTCTCTGTTACGTGGCTTATCCTGGCCCCAGGAAGACAGCAGACCTCTCGATTGAGCTTGTCTGGTTTGCAAACTGCCGGTTCGGTTCCTCTGAGCAAGGAGTCCCCAACCACCAGAACTCGCCTCCTCTGAGGCCTGTCCGGGGTTCTTCGACAAGCAGATTCTTCCAGGATTGCCTGGGCATTGTGTTGAGGCCGGGAGTGCCGGTCTTCCCGATGTTGGATGCTGTCCTGTTGGTGTTCAAGTTCCAGTTGCCGAAGTTGGATTCCTTCTTGCTGATGTTCTGTTCCCTCCTTCTGGTGTTCCTCATCATTCACAGCACCAAGAATGTTGAAGCGATTCTGTAGTTTGAGAGTCTCTGTTTCCTTCCTGGCCCTTCTACTTCTCCGTGTGACATTCCTCCAAACATCGCTTTCCTGGCTCACGAAACTGATTTCCTCATCAGGCAGCTCCTCCGCATATCCGGTCTTCAGGAAGGTCCTCTCTGCCCTATCTAAGAAGTCCTCACCTTCCCTAATAAGACGAAGATTAGAAACCTGTGCCTCCAGCTGCCGCACCTTGACCTCTAAGAAGGTGACCAGCTTGCACTTGCTGCAGGTGTACCCGACCACATCTTGTGGCAAAAAAAGGAACATGCCACAAGTGCTACAGGTGACAGCAGCAGCTCCCTCACCTTCCATACTTGATAATACAGAGAATAGAACAAGAAAACAAAAACAAAAACTGGGCCTCCTTTCTTAATTTGAGCTGTATAAGCTATGTCTGCTCAGCTAACTACCAAGCTCAGTTGAACTCTTCCTAAATTTGTTCAGTCACTATAAGGATCGGTTGTTCCTAAACTTGAGTGGTTGAACTTGAAGGATTGAAGTAGGTGAATGAAATTGTGCGCGACTATGGCGCGCGCCGCTGGGAGTTCCTAATAAAGCCTCCTTCCCCTAGCTGGCTCCTCCCCCTAGCTTGATTAACTCTCCCTAGTTTGATTGACAGTTAACTGACTAACTAACAAACAATTAGCTGACAATAGGCTGTGAGCTCAGCGAGAGCACACGGCCAGCGCAAGCAAAAAAAACACAAAAAAAACACACAGAGAAATAAGCAAACAAACTCAGCCCCACAGTCCTGCAAAAACACCTATCAAAGTTGTCTTCACAGACCCAGCTTACCTTCTGCTCTCTCCTCTGGAAGTCTCCTCGTAGATGTACCCATCTCTAACATATAATGCTGCTTAGCCTCCTTTACTGTTTGGCCTATTTCTTTAAAAGAGGGTATAACCCTCTACTGGTATACTCCAATCATATGATTCCTCACACCAGGTTTCGGTGATGCCTATTAAGTTATATTTGACTTTCTGTGCCAAGAGATCAAATTCATCTTGTTTATTTCCCATGCTCTGTGCATTAGTTTGGAGACATTTGAGACCATAGGTCTTTCTCTCCAGCTTCTTCCTTATATTTATTCTTCATCTTATTGTTGGCCACTTGTACTATTGGTCTAATTCCTCCTGAATTACTGAAGCTTTTGTTGTCAGTACTTGGTGTTTCCTTATCCCCTGTAATACTGTCATTCTTCCCTTCATACCTCAGTTTAAAGCTCTTCTGAAGCACTGAAAGTTAAATGTGTTAAACCAACATTAATGAACTGAATCAATGTAATATTCATTGGGTATCTCAGATGGATCTTGGGAACTGTAATTCCCATGAGAAAAGGTGCTAGGAATCTCTAAGAGAGAATGCTCACCAAACACAATGAAGTACAGTCCCAGAGTTCTTTGGGCCAGGGCACCAGGAGATTTGATCCAAACAGATATAACAGTGTTGTTTAGAAAATTCTTTGGTAAAAGTCAATCTCAGCTTGAAGAGAATGAAGACTCTAATTGCTAAACTTCGGCCAAAGCCAAGAGTTAACAACCTAGTCTTCCAGCAGATGCCAAGGAACTTAAATGGCTAGAAGTTGTATTGACCTTGGATTTTCTGGAGCCCAGTAGATGCCAGAGGAAAGAAAAATGATTAATCTTCATTAAAAATTGTGTATACATTGTTCAGTTTGCTGTGGCCCATCTGTATAACTCCAACTGATATTCAGAATATTTCAGAGCCTCTTAGTATCAAAAATGGAGGAAATCCTGTTCTCAACAACAAACTTTCAGAATATAATTTTCACCCATGCAGTACCTGTAGGCGATTGAATCCAGTAATGATAATCTGTTTATTACCAAGATTGCCATGCCATCTGCTTGCCTTAATATTACTCTTTTGCTGCTATATTACCAGATTAACCCATACTGGAAATGAACAGGTGATTACAAAAGAAATCAAACTCTCTCTTGGATTACAAGCCATCAGAAATTAGAAATGGAGGATTACACTATATTGAACTGAAATGATTAATACATATTCACCCCAAACTTGGGTCTTGTGAATGATGATCTTTGCCATTACCTGAGAACCCAGCAGTGACTTGGAGATAGACTAAGGCCCTTTCCACACGTGGAGGAAGAAACAGGGTAAAACGCGCAGAAACGGAGCTTGCCAGAAGCCAGGTAAGTCTGTCGCCACGAGGAGCAGCATGGGTTCACTGCTCCACACTCCTGCGGCGTCTTGTGGCGTCCAAAATGGCAACTTACAGCTGGTGGAGGCTCTCCACCAACCGGAGAAGCTCGCCAGCCGGAAGCCCACCCCCTGGCAGACCTGCAGGCACGCACTTGTGCGTGCCTGCAAATCTACACCGGGGCGCTGTGACAGAGTGGAACGGGGCTGCACACTCATGTTTTATAAAAACCACTTGAAAAGTGGTTTTTAAAAACACGCGGTGCCACCACTTTCAGTCGCTTCAGGGCGGTTTGAGGTGTAGAACCTCAAAATTATAAACGCCCCAGCGCACTCCACGGTGTAGACGATCTCTGTTAGAGGTCGCTCTACACCATTTTAATTACCCCCTGTGGAAAGGGCCATAGAAGTTGAGGAACAAGTAGTACCAATGGAGGAGATGTCTCTCCTGAGCACTATTGCTAAATGGACGACCCCTATGTCCCTAATACATGCACTGGAGACTATTGCTGAGCATGACATGAATCAGACAACTGCAAGTAACAGACTTTTGAGCCCAGACAAACAACGTACACATCATGAGCCTAAATCTACCAGTGGATCAGCACCCTCACCTCCCAAAGCAATGATAACCCCTCTGAACAAATCTTGCAAATCCTATGATAGGCTTACCATATGGTCACTCTAAATCAGAAATGGGTTGAAGGCACACTAGAACAAATGTACATCAATGCAGACATGATATCTGGTATATGCTCTTGAAGACATGGCAAATTGCTGGGTTTCAGAGGAGAGACCTGTCCCTTTAAGGTCTTCTATTTTGCAAAAAAGACATGGAGTCTGAGAGGCAGAGCTGGAGGTCAAAGTATAAAGAGTGTCAGTCTGGTCTCTGGTTGGAGTAAGTTGCTCACTTGGAGCTGTCAGTCCTGTTGATATCCTGCCACTCTTAATGCCTTGAGACCTTTGGGCCTCTCCTTGGGATCAGGGTATGACATCCATTTACAGAACTTGGGCCATTTCCGCACTAGACTGTTATAGCACTATTATTCCACTTTCAACATCCTATGGAATCCTGGGGTTTGCAGTTCTGGGAGGGGCCAGCTGGCTGGACAACGACTAGAGCACAACTGGCGGAAATCTCGACTCTTATCTGACAGGACATGCTATAGAGAATTCCTTTATTCCTATGGAGTGGCAATAGATGCAGCGAAGAAGACTTTCTTCTCTGCATGTATTGCGTCTGCGATTTCTCATCCAGCAGAGCTGTTCAGGGTGGTAAGGGATTTGACTCAGTTACCCACTCCCCTGAACTCATTGTTAGAACCCTAATGTAGCTTGCTGTGATGCTTTGAATAATCATTTCGCAGATAAAATCTCTCAGATAATAGCTGATTTGGATGCCGGTGTTATAGCAGAGGTTACAAATGAAGTGACCATCAACCCCGTGAATAGGATTATACTGGATCAGTTTCAGTCAGTGAGCACCGAGGACGTAGACAAGCTCCTTGGAAAGGTAAGGAGGACAACTTGCCCTCTTGATCCCTGCCCTTCATGGCTGGTTGTCCAGGGAGGAGTTGCGATTAAGACACACTTAAGACATGTTATTAATGCATCCTTCAGGGAGGGCAATTTTCCAGCTTGTTTAAAAGAAGCAATTATACGTCCGCTTCTAAAAAAGCCCTCCCTAGATCCCCTGGATATGAATAATTACAGACCAGTTTCCCATCTTCCATTTTTAAGCAAGGTGATCGAGAGGGCTGTTGCCCTTCAACTCCAAGCTGTCTTGGATGAAACAGATTATCTAGATCCATTTCAAACTGGCTTCAGGGCAGGATATGGAGTCGAGACTGCCATGGTCGCCTTAGTGGATGATCTATGCCTGGGTATCGACAGGGGAAGTGTGACCCTGCTGGTACTCTTGGACCTCTCAGCGGCTTTCGATACCATAGTCCATGGTATCCTTCTGGAACGCCTGAGAGGGCTGGGGATCGGGGGCACTGCACTTCAGTGGTTCCGGTCCTATCTCTCGGGTAGATACCAGATGGTGATGCTTGGGGACAGCTGCTCCTAGAAAAAGGAGCTTAAATCTGGCGTCCCTCAGGGCGCCGTCCTGTCCCCAATGCTATTTAACATCTACATGAGACCGCTGGGAGAGATCATCAGGAGGCATGGAGCAACGTGCTATCAGTACGCTGATGACACCCAGATATATCTCTCCAGGCCTCGGATAATAGCATCGACTAAGGGTGGCATCTCGCCTCTAAATGAATGCCTTGAAGCAATAATGGACTGGATGAGGAAAAACAGACTGAAGCTGAATCCAGATAAGACGGAGGTACTTGCTGTCAAGGGCCCTAGCCCAGGTATGGAGGTTTGTCAACCAGTTCTAGACGGGGTCACACTTCCCCTGAAAGACTGTGTCCGCAGCTTGGGGGTGCTCTTGGACTCACCGCTTCAGATGACAGCTTAAATTGATGCGGCAGCCAGGAGCGCCTGCTATCAGCTTCGGCTGATATGCCAGCTGCGCCCCTTCCTGGACTTGGAACACCTAAAAACAGTGGTACATGCGCTGGTAACTTCATGGCTTGACTTCTGCAATGCACTCTACATAGGGCTACCCATGTGCTTAGTCCGGAAACTTCAATTAATTCAGAATATGGCAGCCAGGTTGGTCACCGGAAGATCAAAAACTGACCACATAACACCTATTTTGAAGTCTTTACACTGGCTGCCTATTAGTTTCCGGGCACAGTACAAGGTGTTGGTTTTTACCTTTAAAGCCCTTCATGGCTTGGGACCAGCCTACTTGCAGGATCGCCTTCTCCCATATAATCCACCTTTAAAAAAGCAGTCAAGACTGTTCTCTTCCGACAGGCCTTCCCAGACTAGTGTTCCACTGCCTCTCATCAATTGTCCCTTTGTTTTTAATTGTTTTTGTTTTTAATTTTTAGTTTAATTTTATTTTAATCTGTTTTAATAGTTAGTGTGTTAGGGGGATGGTAGGGTTGGTGGGTGGGGAGGGTGGGCTACATTTTGATGTTTTAATATATTTATATGTTCTGTAATGCCGCCTCGATCCATTTGGGAGAGGCGGGATAAAAATAAATTTTATTATTATTATTATTATTATTAGTGCAGAAATGGCTTTGGATAAGTTACTTTTTTGGACTACAACTCTCAAAATGGCCATGATGGCTGGATCAGTTCTGAGAACTGTGGTCCAAAAAACCAACTTTTCTCAGCTATGGTCATTTGTACGTAGGGACTGGAGTTCATGCCTGATAATTTTACTGTGAAGCCTTATTCTTACTATTTTATGTATTGAGCACACACCTAATTTTTTTCACTTGGCTTTGTGTCATGAATGTATCCTTTGATTTTTGTCATGTGATGAGAACTTTTATTGACTGTAGCTCAAGGTAAATTCTCTTTTCAGCATTTCCCTCAGTCTTAGAAATACTAGTGATAACTACAGGAGGGTAAATTCATTATCAAACCAAGCTGGAATGATAAAATAATCTCACTGTGATTTGTTAAAAAAATTTAAAATTTAAAAATGTGAACAGGACATGAAAAGTTGCTAGTACAGTTCTTTGAAGAGAGTCAGCATGGGTCTGAGTGGTGGACTATGACTCTGGAGACCAGAGTTCGAATCTCTGCTTAGCCATGGAAACCCACTTGGTGATCTTGGGCAAGTCACACTCTCTCAGCCTGAGAAGAAGGCAAAGGCAACCCCCTCTGAACAAATCTTGCCAAGAAAACCCCATGATAGGTTTACCTTAGGGTCACTATAAGTTGAAAATGACTTGAAGACACACAACAACAACAACTGTTCTTTGGTAAGAAAAGATTTGTATGTGCCAGACATAACACCTCATATGTTAGGAGTATATTATTGAATGCCTCAAGGGCTGTCATAGAGAGGGTAGGAATAGGTCTAATAGTTTGAAGTTAAAGAAGAGTAAATTTTGACTTAACATTAGAAGGAACTTCTTGGCCATGGAATTATTGTCTAGAGAGGTGGCAGGGTATCTTTTGGATGTCTTCAGAAAGAACCTGGGCAGCTACCTGCTGGGGATGCTTTAGTCAGAGATCCCACACTGAGCAGGGGATTGGACTCGGTGGTCCATGAGGCCCAACTCTATGATTCTGTGAAAGTATGCTGGCCTCCAGAGAATATGGTTATGTTTGAGGTGATGTGAGGCAGCAGGAAAACTTGTGTTGGCTGGTTCACACATGCAGGCCATTACTTAATTGTGTTTTCATTGAACGATAAACTTGCATGTGGATACTGAGTCACTCACACTCAGTGAGCCTCCATAACCCATTTTTTCAGCCAAGAGTATCATGGCACATGGTACAGCCCAGAAAAGAAGCTGAATTGCAAAGTGTTAAGGGACAATTGTCTATGATGACTTGCCATGTGAAATTTAAATGCATCAGCTCACCTGAATGTTTGCATGGAATGTGTCTATGAAAGAAATGAAGGAGTAGATTTTGCAGCCTTGTTTGTAGTCTGAAAGAGAAGGAGACATCTGAGGTCATTGGTAGCCAGTGACTCCAGTATCATGGGATGGCGCATCTGCTCTGAATTAGACTGAACTTGGAAATATCCCAGGAGCTGAATGTTTTCCCCAAAATAAGTTAAGCACTTTGAAGTTTGGATAAAAACCCAGAATGGATTCACTGTCCTGCTGGCAAATGAGCCACTACTGTCTGAGATCCATTCATAAGTGGTGTATCAAGTCACCCTTGATTCATTTCATAGGCTTTTCTTAGGCAAGGAATACTCAGAGGTGGTTTCACCAGTTCCTTCCTCAGAAATATAGCCTACAGCACCCAGTATTTGTTGGCAGTCTCTCATCCAAGTACTAACAGGGTTGATCCTGCTTAGCTTCTGAGATCAAATGGGATCTGGTGCCTTCAGGGTATTTAGGATCTTCCATTCGTGCTCAAAAAACGTGGGATCCAAGGCGGCTAACAGTTTGAATGCAAGTAAAATGAAGGCTAATATAGAAGTTGAAAACAGTTAACAGACACATTCAAAACGTTAATATAGAATAGTGTTTAAAAGGCAATTAAAAGATACAGATAATGGTAAAAGTACAAAAACAAATACTACACAGCCCAGAATAAAAGACAGTTTAAAAGACCAGATGGTTATCTATATATGAAGATATATGAATCTGTAAAATCTATGTATCAGACAAAATATTTGTAAGCTATTTTTAATAGGAATGTAACTGATATTTCTCTCTGGTGTGATCTAAGTGGCATTTAGTCTTGCATGCAGCTCCAAGACTTCATAGAAAATACTTTCCAGTTTTTCCCTGTTTCCTTGCCTTATATACGTGGACTTCTCTGAGGCAGGTTGCATGATGATTTCTTTTACCCACCTCTTAGAGCTTGCTGTGGATGTCTGTTTCCATCGGCTGGGGACTACACGTTTAACAAGTGAACATGCCATCATAAGCCGTGCCCCATATTATGTGTGTGGGGAGTCCATCCAGCTCAAGCCTAGCCAAATCCCACAGTTTAAGAAAGTTATTATTTTTTTCAGCTACAACTGTCAGGCTTCAAGAAGCTGTAGTCCAAAAATCCCTGAGCTGGAGTTCAAGCTCTGTTTTGATCTGAGGATTAACAGAGAAGTCTGCTGTTGTTTTTTTCTTCTGGTTTTGTGATTTTCTGTTAGTGATACTTTGATTAAACTGATTATTTGATGTCTTGTTTTTTTAAAAAAATCTTCACAAGTCATCATCATGTAGAGATGGAGCAAATAGACAGATAATCTGGGACCTGATTAAATCAGAACTAAGTGGTCCTACGTGTTGATAGGCTGACTTACTTTAGAGGTGCTAAATGCTCAAAATGCTGGCCATGGGCCTCTTTTTGTTATTTGTTTGTTAAAAATTGGCAGTATACTTATGCCATATACCCTTCATAAATCCTTTACAGAAGACAGCATATGGCAGCACTGTTCCACTTGCCTCTTGCAAAATGTCAGGATGTTTTCTCTTGTCTTGCTTTTCAAATTAATTAACAGATAGTGTTTTTAGAGGTGTGTTTGCTCCCTCCCTTTTCAAAAAGCACTACCTTGTACTCTCCTTGCTGGGACAACTTTTTCAGAAGATTAAGCCAAGTTTGGCAGAAACCTGACTGCTTTCAAGAGCCGTCTGGAGCCAGAGGATGCGTACAGATGACTGCAATCTGTAAAATGCTTTCTACAAAACCTTCTGGAATAATCTAAAGGATAGTCTATTGGGTCTGGTTTTCCTGACCTTAAGATTCTTGTTAACTTTTGATACTATGTAAGTCTTTTCCCCCCATTTTTTCCTTTCATTTTGAGTCGCATGCTTAGTGTGTCACTATATTACAATGTTATTACAAGGAAAAAATATTTTTTAGCAACAATCACTTTTTCAACCTATCCTATACCTAATGTATTGCTTCATCATTTTTATTTGTTTAGTCCATTTAGCGCCTGGAAGTAACTGGTTACAAAATACTTAGTTATTTGTAATTAATTTCTTTTTGCAATAAACAAAGGTTACTGTTATTTTTGTATTTCTCAGAATAGTTGATGGAAAGCCTGAATCTTCAAATTTCTGAATGCTGACTTGGATTCAGGACCAGAGTTGGAGCACACTTGCTCTGAATCACTCTGAAAAGAATCTGATGACCAGATCAGGGGTGAAGTTCAGTTTGGAGGTGGCAGTCCTGGATGCATTCCTACTACTTAGCTGTGCTGGAGTAGGTCTGGACCCCAGTGCCTCACCAAAACTGCAAACAATAAAGTACAGTGCTTAGATTTCAGATTGAGATCAAGAAGACTGAGATTCAGATCATTCTGAGGTCATTAGAGGACCTTCAGTCTATTAAAAGGGGCCCTTTCACACCAATTGGATATAATGGCATGATTCCATTTTAACAATCATGGCAGCAACCTCATGGATCCTGGAATCTGTACTTTAGTGAATGGAACTTAGAGGGACCAAACTATAAATGCCAGGATTCCATAGGATGCAGTCAACTCAGTTAAAGTGGAATCCTAGTGTCATAACTGTGTAATGTGAAATGGCACCAGATCTTTTCTTACCCTACCTTACAAGATAGGAGGTAATAAATGCCTACTCATCATCCATTCTAGTTTTTATGGGAGAGTGTAACCCTATCCAAAACAGGCTACACTGCAGAAACTGATCTATGCATGTTTGACAGAAAGTGTGTGTATGTGTGTGTGTGTTTGTGTATGTTTCAAATATCTCCTTAAAGTTCTGTCAAGTGAGCAAAATGGCATCCTTCCCATTATAGCTTACAGTGGGCCGGGCTCCAACAAAGTCTTTATATTTTCATGATCAAACACAACCTCCACTCCTTTTCTGCCTATCCACTTCATTATCTGATGGAGATGTCCTCAGCTGACCTCTTCTTAGCTAAATTGCAACTTTACTGCCCACTAAATGCTGCATGGATTCATTTTTATTGCCTCCATTTCATGTTTAGGGGGAACAATTTCCTACCTTTGTTTGATTCAATAGACAATTAAGGCAATTGAGATTAGTTTTAATTCCTCCTGTGGCCAGGCATCCATTTACTTCAGATTCTGGGCAGCAAACAGGGTATTTCAAAACCAGACCTTTGCATTCCATTTTGAACCCTGATGAGTTATGATTTACTCTCACAGGCCACCTACACATTATCAATCTATCACAATCTATCTTACTCCTTTATTTGTACCTTGCTTTTTCCCCCAAAACTGGGACTCAAGCTGACTTAAAATAAAAAGGAGTGCAAGTAAAGCTTAGACATAGCAAAACCATGCAAAAAAATTAATATAAAAATAATGAAGGCTTCTACACTTATCTGATAGATTAGGGACCAGAGCACTGTCAGAAAATGGAATTGGTGAAAAGTGGAACCCATGTACTGTCCTGTAGGGAGCATGAAGGACTTGGGGAGGCTCACTTGGGACCAACTTGCTTGCAAAGTCTCTCCACTGGCTTAGTGCCTTTCCCCCCACTCTCAGCTTGCTTTGCAGGCAGTGCATGCATCCAGGCAGTTGCAAGCAAGCCTCCATAGGCAAGAAGCACTGATGAAAGAACAGAACCCCCATTAAATTAATGGAACCTGTCTAATTTGGAAGCGTCAAAACAAAGTGAATCATCAGATAACAGGGCATCAACAGGTGGGGGCTTTCTTTATTAAACAGTCTATGGAATTAACACCATTTATAAAATAAATTTAAAAGATAGAATAAAAGGTATACATCATACTAGAGGGCTAAAGGCCCCATTCATCAAAACAATCAGTTCCCCAAAGCCTACTGAAATAGAAAAGCCTTTGCCTGCTGTTGGGCTGACTGCAAGGAGATTGCCAGCCAAACTTTCTTAGAAAGGGAATCCCAGTCTGGGAGCAGCCACAAAGAAGGTTCTCTTCTGTATTCCCATGGAAAGCGCCCAAGAAGGTGAAAGGAATGCAAGATGTGCCTTCCCCTGAAGTAAGTGTCCAAGAAAGTGAAAGGAATGAAGGACGTGCTTTCCCCTGAAGTTCTTAGAAATTGGGCAAGCTCATATAGGGAAACAGATTCCTACAGATAGTTTGGACCTGAGCCTTGATATGCATGCAGAGGTAATAAGAGTCTAATGATTTTCTTTTTTCCTTTTTTTTTTTAATTTTCACACCCAATCAAATTTTCATAATCCTGTCCTCTCTCAGTCAGAGCGGCTCAGCTGATAACGCAAACAAAAACAAACTGAATAGCTCTCAGCTTGTTACTTTTAGGCAGTAAGTACAAGGTCATAAATATAGACCAACAGAATTCTAAGACAAAAAGAGTCCAGATTCAGTCAGGGTAATCCAGAGTCAGGCATGGATTTCAGCAAGATATCCAGCAGGGTGGAAGGTCAGATAAGTTCTGACAACTCCTGAAGGAGAAGGGCAGCAGCTATATAGGTCAGAAGCTCAGCACAGCTGTTGCCTGATTAATTGTTGGCAGTTATATATTCTTGCACACACGACCCTCCCTGGATTGGGTGGCTGTGCAAGGTTCAAAGTACGAGATGCTGGGAGACAAGAACCAAGCCAGTTCTGGTCTTTGAGGATGCAGTTTATTAAGCAAAGAAGCGAAAAGGAAAACGAAAGGCACACAAGCATACATACACTCTGACTCTGACTCCATAAAAAAGGCCAAGCAGGCAACAGAGCAGGGTTCTCTTTGTTCCAACAGATTATATAGGCTTTTCATGGGTGAGTGGCAAAACAGGCTGCCAATCCATCAACCCGCTGTGCCAAAACGGGTGGGGGGGGGCTATCCTACCTCGGACGCCAATTACTGAGGCACCCATGGGCCAGATGCATGATAGACTAATGGCCAAATCTCATTACCTGCCCGAGACGGCGGCAAATGGTCCCTAATCAGGCTTCGCTCTCCCCTCCCTGTACGAGACGGCATGGGGAGTGAAGTATCCCTTGTTAACATTCCCTGACTATTCTCACAGGTCTGCAGCATGCAGGGCAGCCTGACCTAGCAATGCAATAGCATGAGTTAACCCCCCAAATATGCTTGTTAGTGTGAAGGCAAGCTGAGTGTGAGTGTACAACATAAGGCCTGCCCAGAGGGCATCGGGTCCAACATATATTCTCTGGGATTCTCTGGGACTGGTGTAGGCTCTCTCTTTGTTGTCTGCACTCAGTAAAGGTAGGTAGTGATGAGTTATCTTCTGTGTCTGAAGGGGTAGAATGGTGCCAGGGGACACTGGCACCATCCCTGGTCTGTCTGTGACACTGTAACCTCTTCCTGTACAGCAGGTCTTGGCATGCCCCCTGTTTCAGCCTCTGGCATGTCCCCTGTTTCAGACTCTGAGTCAGAGTCCATATTCTGGAACCAGGGCATGACAAATCCAATCATTCTTATATTCTTGCGTCCTATCACATTGACTTCTTCCTGGTGGGTCTTGGTATAAAAATCATTATGAATGTCATAGCTATTTTCCAAATGATAAAATTTTATGTTACTGATACCTACATTTATACATTGAAGATCTTTGCACATTGGTAATCATACTATAAATTTGTGTGTGTATAAAAACAGACAAAGTTAGGAAATATGAGCATGAAATTTTTTTTCACCTCGTAATGTCTATATAGCATGCTTATCTTCATTCTTTAAGATTTGCTATCACTAACTCTCCCAATGTATTACTCATAAATGACATTATATTACCCCAGTCTTTCACATAATTATATGACATTGTAATACCGCAGTCTTTCATATAATTATCCAAAGTTCCCTCTTTTATCAACCATCTGTATCATATTGATCAGCTTGATCACCCAATCACTTATTGTTGGGAGCACATTTTGTTTCTATTTTTGAGCTAATAAGATTCTTACTGCTGCTGACATATAAAATGTAATTCTTCCATGTCTCTTTTCTAATCTGTCATCTAGTATTCCTAATAAGTATGTATCAGATGTTATCTGTATTTTTACTTTGAGATTTCTATATGTAAGAATTTCCATTTTCTTTTAACATTTTCACATATCCAAGATGGTAAAATCTGTTTCTTTCTGACCCACATTTCCAACATCTAGGGTCAAACTTCTTATACCTCTGATAATTTGTCTGATGATGTACACCATCTGTAATGCATCTTGTATAAATAAAGTGTAATGACTTTAATGCTCTAAACACAAAATTATCCCTTCAGAAACATCTGGAATATGAAACTAAAATGGAAGCAAATTGAGAAAGAATTCCCCTTTTACAGTAGTGACTGGCGGCTTCCAAGTCACTGGAGCAGTGAATCCGTTCTGGCAATAATATCTACTTCAAGGGAGCTATCCAAGGTACTGTACCTATTTTAGGCACGGGGAGGAGGCATTCAGCCACTTGGATAACTCCTTTAAAGTCCAAACTAAAACCTGGGGTTGATTGATCACCCCACTGAACATGGAAGCCATCAGCCACCACTCCTCTTCCATGCTGATCCATAAATTTACACCAGTCCTCTCCCAATCTCTGTAAAGTTGACTGAACTATCATTTCCCAAGTCCTGCCGGCTTGCTGGACAAGAGTGGGAGATGGAGGCATTTTTCCCATTCTCTGTTTATTTTCTTGTATTCAATGTCTTTTAAGATTTTGTGTTTGTCTGTGCATGCGTGCATGCATTCGCTGTATTTAGTTGTTTTTTTTAATCACCTACAACCAATCACCAACAACCTAAAGCAGATGTTATACTATCCTTCCTGGATGTACCTAATCCTTCCTTAAACCCAGATAAGCTTATAGCCATCCTGTGGCAGCCAGGTTACCAGGTTTCAGGTATTAGCTGAATTATCCGGGAACTGCTGTGCTTCTCCAAGTTTCCAGGCAGGGTGACAGCTCCCAAAGCAAGTGGAGCTAGAGGAAAGAGAGATAGTTTGTGTATCTGAAGTGTCTTTAATGTCTGGACAACCATCTCTACCTGTTCTCATGCAGCATCTAGCTCTCTCATCTAGCTCTCTGGCTCAGTATGTAAACATGTTATCATAACACTGATGAACTCAAAAACCAGGAGTGAAGGAAGGGTACTGGGAAAGAGGTGATAGGTCCATGCCTTTGGCTTCATGGTGCAGCCTGGAGCAAAGCAGAGAGTGGAGTGCCAGCATCATGACTTGTGAGCCTGATTGAAGGCATGGTAAGAGTGACGCCAGCCAGTGGAGGGAACTCCACAAGTGTTATGCATGCGGGGGGAAAGGCCACAGAGGACGCAAGCACTAATAAGAATGGCAGCAACTACTGCAGCTATGGACACATTTCAGGAATCCTGAAAACTGTTTTTATTGATTTGTATTTGTTTATTATTGTTTGGTGGTTGTTGTTGCTGCTCCTGACATACTTCCTGGGGTTTACCCACATTCCATGCCCATTTACCCAGATTGCTCTCATGCCGATTTCCACAGCTGGCTAATACACAAGCAGTTCCATCTTGCCAGTCAACCCATGCCTGCTCTATCTTTTTGACATATGAAGGACACACTTCTAAGACATCATAAGTGGTGATGTGGAGGCAAGGCCTGCTTTTTCTTCTCACAGACTGGAATGGCAGCTTCCTCTCCCTCAGTCTGGTAAAGCGTCTTGCCATTTTATACACAGTTAGGCTTACAAGCCATGATGCTGGCACTCTAATCTCTACCTACACAGCTCCTGCTTTCCCTAAAAAAGTACCTTTGTGTAAAAAGGGTATAGCTTTTCAATTTTGTTTAGAACCCTTCAATTATTTACAGTAGCGTAGTTCTAGTGAGTTATAACTTCTAAGAATCATACAACTGAGTCCAAATTTTATAAAAATATACTATAATCTTTATTAAAACAACAAACAGAGTAAAGTATCAGTTTTGTAGGTATGTACAGGTTCAAAAAGATCTACAAAATGCATTTAAACAGTTTCTTATGTATTTACAACAGCATAAAGGCACAAGTCACTCTCATACACAGGCCCTCTGGCTTCCCTTTCTGCCAAGAGCTCTGTTCCCAAATCTAGGTCACTCTCTGTGTCCAAATTTAAAAGTGGGTTGATTTCTCTTGTGCCTTCTCTCTACACTTGATTTGAGAAAACACTCTTCTCATTCAATCCCCCCTCCCTCCTGGTTAAGTAAGAAATCTCTTTGGCTGATGGACTCTTATCTCTTTCTCCCCTAAAGTCTGACTCCTCAACCAAATCACTGTGCCTACTATAAATACATTTTCACTCAGACCTCCAACCCTTCCTTCATATTAAAGGGGCTAGGTTTTAATCTGGAGTAGCCATTCTGGTTGCCTAGCAACCTGTTGCTGGGTGGCTTTCTACCACTCAGGATACCACTCCCCCTATACTCTGTCACAGGTGGCTTCTGTGACATCACAAGGACCCACTCCCTCTGTCTAAGGTTTGGGCCTTGAAGGGATGTTGTATGAAGGATGGAACAAGTCCTTTTTCTGTTGCTCCAGTAACTAAGATATGGAACAATGGCTTCAAACTTTGGGAAAAGAGCTTCCATTGAAACATTAGAAAGAACTTCCTGATGGCAAGAGCAGTTTGACAGTGGAATGCGCTGCCTCGGAGTGTAGTCAGATCTCCTTCTTTGGAGGTTTTTAAACAGAGGCTGGATGGCCGTTTGTCGGGAATGCTTTGATGGTGTATTCCTGCAGGCCAGGGGGTTGGACTTGATGAGCCTTGCGGTCTCTTCAAAACTCTATGATTCTATGATCTCAGGAAATGGGATGCTGCTGACCTGGCAATCCTTTGTGACAGTGAATTCCACAAGAGAGGCAGTGTAGTATAGTGGTGTGAAGATCAGAACGGGATGTGCACTAGACTGTTATAGCACTATTATTCCACTTTCCCTCTAACCTCTTTTCCCTCTGTGTTTAATATCACAGTTGACTGCCTTTAAAATTGTATCTTTAGCATTCTTGCCTCTTCCTGCTTATTCTAGATTAAAGTCCTCTCATTCCTCATGACAGATCTTTTCCCAATTTCTCTCTATATATTTCTTAATTTCCAACATTTCAGTATTTTTATCTTCTCTTTTTTCTCCTTTCAGTGCTCTCGATAAACTATCCAAAGTTACATATTCTTGTACTTTGGTAAGCCATTCCTCTGTTTCTGGTGCTCTGTTCCTTTTCCAGTGTTTAGCATATATTACTCTGGCTGCTGTTAGCATGTAAAGTATACTGTTCTTATATTTATATTGTTCCTTTGTTAGTTGGTGCAGCATATTCAGCAAGAAGATCTCCGGTGCCAACAGTATTTTTATTTTCAGGATTTCCATAATTGCCTTATGGATCTTCTTCCAATATTTCTTAGCTTCTTCGCAAAGCCACCACATATGGTAAAAAGATCCACATTCTCCTTCACATTTCCAGCATTTCTTTTCTTTTATATATCCTACTTAATTTCTCCGGATCTAAATACCAACGATACAACATTTTCATATGATTCTCCTTTAAATTTTGTGCTAACATAAATTTCTGCGTGTCCTCCCAACTTTTCTTCCAATGTTCTAATTTAATCTCGTGGCCAATATTTCGCAACCATATTATCATCGTGTCTTTTATAATTTCAGTTTCCAATTCTCTCGCTAACAAAAAATTATAAATACGTGATACTATATGGTCTTTTCTCTCTAATATTATCTTTTCCAATTCATTTAACTGATTTGTGATTTCTAATCCTTCCAATTTTTGATCCATTTTTTGTCTTTCCTTAAGTTGGAGGTAGAGAAACCACTGACAGTCCCAACCTTCATTATTTAATTCCTCTCTAGTCTTGATTCTTTGTATTTCTTTTCCAATGTTAGTCATTAAATCTCTGTACATTTTCCATCTTTCAGGTGGTCCTCTCCAATTGCTATATAAAGCTTCATGGGGAGACACCCATAATGGTATTCTACAGTATAATTTCCTTTCCCACACTTTCCACATTTCTAATAGCGATCTTCTTACATAATGGTTAGAAAATTCTTTATCGACTCTTGCTTTGTTATACCATATGTAGACGTGCCAACCAAACCGGAGATCTGGGCCTTCAAGATCCAACGTCCTTTCTTTTTTTCAGTACAATCCAGTCTTTTATCCAGAGCATTCCATTCGCATGGTAATACAGTTTTAAATCCGGAAGGCCACTTCCTCCTCTTTCTTTTTTATCTATTAATATTTTCCACTTTATTCTCAGTTTCTTCTTGTTCCAAATAAAATCTGTGAGGTCTTTCTTCCATTCCTGAAAACATTTGTTATTGGTGATTACTGGTAAATTTTGAAATAGATAATTCATTTTCAGTAATATCATCATTTTTATAGCAGCCATATGCCCTAGTAATGACAGATTCTGTTTCGACCAATTCTGTGAATCTCTTTTAACTTCTTTCCATTTTACACCATAATTATTTTCAAATAACCCATTATTTTGTTTGGTTATGTTTATTCCCAGATATCTAATTTTCTTTTCTTCTTTAAACCCCGTTCTTTGGGCTACTTCCTCTATTTCTTCCTTATTCATATTCTTAGTCAGAAACTTCATTTTTTCTTTGTTTATTTTAAAGCCTGCAACTTACCGATATTCTTTACATATTTCTATTACTTTCTCAGTACTTGCTTTCGGGTCTTCCAAAAACAAAACCAGATCGTCGGCATAAGCTTTCATCTTGTATTCCTGTTGTTTTATTTTAACTCCTCTTATTGCATCTTCTGCCTTAATCTTCCTCAACAACACTTCCAATGTTATTATAAAGAGAAGGGGGAGAGTGGGCATACTTGACGTGTTCCTTTTTTAATTTCTATTGGTACTGACTTTTCCCCATTCACAATTAGTTATGCCTTGTTATCCTTATATATCTGTGTTATCCAGGTCACGAATTTATTTCCACATCGCATGCGACCTAATAATTCAATCATAAATTCATGACTTAAATTGTCAAATGCTTTTTCAGCATCTACAAAAATCATCAGTCCTTTCCTTTCATTATGCTTCTCATAGTATTCTAAGACATTTATTACTATGCGGACGTTGTCTCTAATGTATCTCCTCAGGAGGAAATCACTTTGATCTGGATGTATGATTTCTTGTGCTATTTTCTTCAATCTTTCCGCTATTATACTTGTAAAAATCTTGTAATCTATATTTAATAGCGATATAGGTCTATAATTTTTTGGCTCTTCTGGATCTTTGTCTTCTTTCAATATCAATGTTATATTCGCCTCTTTCCACGAATCCGGTTTACCTTTAATTGCAATCTCATTAAACATTTTCAGCATTGGTAGGGTGAGTTCTTCTTGAAATTCTTTATAATACAATGCCGAGAACCCATCTGGGCCAGGTGATTTACCTATCTTCATCCTTTTTATCGCTTCTACCACTTCCATCATTGTTATATTTGTGTTCAAATTCTTTTCTTGTTCATCCATCAGTTTCAAAATGTCCTGATCTCTTAGATATTTAACGATTCTTCCCTTAATATCTTTATTACTCTCTTTATTATACAATATCTTGTAATACTGTCGGAAAATCTCCATTATTTTCTTCTGATCCGTAAATATCTTGTCCTCTTTCCTCGCTCTAAGTATCAGATTCCTTTCTTTTCTTTTTCTTAATCTGTATGCCAACCATCTTCCTGGTTTGTCTGCACTTTCAAATTGTTTTAGATGGAGTATTCTTAATTTCTTTTCCATTTCCATCATGTTCTCCTCCCGAATCTCTTCCTGCAGTCTTTTTATTTCTCTCCTCAATTTTTTATTCATCGGTTCTCCTCTAAGTTCTTCCTCTTTCCTTTTAATCTCTGTTTCCAAATTTGTCATCTTTTCTTCTCTCTTCTTCTTCCATTCTGTGGTCCACCTGTGAGGCCCCTCCCTAAACTGCAAACCCCAGGATTCCATTGGATGTTGAAAGTGGAATAATAGTATTGTAACAGTCTAGTGCGGAAATGGCCTTGGCAGAACCCAGCTGAGCTTTAAAGTCCAGGTGATTTTATCCAGCTGGCTGGAGTTCAGAAAAAAACAACTTTCCCCAACTCTGAGAAAGAAGAGACATAAATGTAAGCAGAGGAGAAGGAGAGGGTGTACTGTGTACCAGCTTTATTTTGACAGCTCTGAATCTACTGCTAATCAGCCTTATGGGGGAAAAGAAAATTTCTCTCTGCACTGTATGTAATTTCAAAGCAGCTGCAATAGGAAATAGTGCAGGAAATAGCACAACAATCTTTCCTGGTTAGTCATTGTTCTGTCTGGAACTGCTTTCTTGGAATATCCTCAGATGAAGTTTGGAATTTCAGGCCAGCAGTAGGTCAATGTGCACTACTGGGATGATTTGCTGTGATTTAATAAACGCTCATCCAGATGGAGACATTCTGAGAGATGTGTAGAGCAGCATTCTCTGTTTAATGTTCTCTGGTTGCTTCTCTTTCCGAATGCTGATACATTTCATTTCTGATTTTTATTTTTATTTTTTTCAAAATCTGACTAGTGTGCTTCATAAAGGCAACTCATTTTCTTTCATTTGTGGGTATCAGGGTATCAGACATGGGCTGGGCTGTTTGCTGTGTGTTGGTAAAGGATTCTTTCATACTACACAACTATAGCTCTATGATTCAGTCACCAAACTGAAAACTGAAGACTATTCCTGTACTTGCATCGCACTCTGTTGTATTGTACTGTATTGTATTTCTCTTGGGATGGAATCCTTTAGTGGTTGTGTAGAAGAGGCAATTTGAACAGGTGTTATTTGTCAGCCAATTGCATGACAAGCAACGCCTGTTGAGATTTTGTCTTCTATCCAACCATTAAATTTTAGAGGCAGTCTCCAGTTTTCAGTCCTCCCATCCTAAGCCATGGTTACATCAGAATTTGCAGTAGTGGTTTGAGTGTTGGACTACAATTCTTGAGACCAGGGTTCAAATCCCTGCTTAGTCATAGGCCATTTCTGCACAAGAGGGGAGGAGCAGTTCGTGTGTCAAGAGCAGTGTTTTTATACTCTAATTCAGAAACTGTGCTGTCTGCACACACACCCATTTACATCGTACTACCACAGAGAACAGCGGTTGCTGCATCTGCAACAGCAAGTCCTTTGCCACTTGCATTCCCCTCCCTCACTTCTCCCCACCATCGCTGATTGGTTTGATTTTTTTTAAAAAAACCACACATTTTAAACACATTTCTGCATTGTTACATTTGTGCATAGGTATGTATGTTCATTGATACGTGGAAGAAAACACGTTCTAACAGTCCATTACCAGATCCACCCACTTCCCGCTGTCTGTTTAACCCATGAAGACAATAATGACAGCAGCCTGTCCTTTCATGGGTGGAGAAAGATAGAGATGGAAATGACAGAAGGGACAGCCTGGGAATGCCCATAGTCGGCCACTTCTGCGATGTGAATCAATGCCACACTTCTGTGTGTAGATGAAAACCGAAGCTGAAAACCTCAATTCAAGAAGGATATGGACAAGCTGGAATGTGTCCAGAGGAGGGCGACCAAAATGGTGAAGGGTCTGGAAGCCATACCCTATGAAGAACGGCTTAGGGAGCTGGGAATGTTTAGTCTGCAGAAGAGAAGGTTAAGAGGGGACATGATAGCCATGTTTAAATATTTGAAGGGATGTCATGTCAAGGAGGGAGCAGGCTTGTTTTTGACTAGGACAAGGAATAAAAACTCCCAGGTCCAGTTCCTAGCATCCTCAGACAGAGCTGGAAAGCATCCTGCCTGAAAGCTAGATTGGAGCTGAAAGACAGTGAGAGCAACCTTGTTCAGGGGGACATGATAGCCATGTTTAAATATTTGAAGGGATGTCATGTTGAGGAGGGAGCAGGCTTGTTCTCTTCTGCTCCGGAGACTAGGACAAGGAGCAATGGATTCAAGCTGCAGGAAAGGAGATTCCACTTGAAACTCAGGAAGAACTTCCTGACAGTCAGAGCTGTCCGGCAGTGGAATATGCTGCCTCAGCATGTGGTAGAGTCTCCTTCTTTGGAGGTTTTTAAGCAGAGACTGGATGGCCATCTGTTGGGAATGCTTTGATGTGTGTTCCTGCATAGCAGGGGGTTGGACTCAATGGCCCCTGGGGTCTCTTCCAACTCTATGATTCTATGATTTTATGAAACAGGACCGGTTTAGGAGATTTACATCAGAGTTTTTCTGCTTTTTACATACAAAGATTTCTTGTTGCAGTGAACCATGCTAGGAGCTGAAAACTTGTAGAACCACAAGAAAAGCTACAACACTAAAATGCTACAACGTGAAGACTGGAGGGTAAGAATTTGACACTACTACAGTATATTGACCTCATGTGGAAATGGCCATAGAAACCCACTGGGTGACCTTGGGCAAGTCACACTCTCTCTCAACCTCAGAGGAGGACACACTCCCTCTGAATATATTTTGCCAAGAAAGCCCTGTGATAGGGTCACATGGGGGTTGCCATAAGTTGGAAATGATTGGAAGGTACACAACAAGGAGCAGAACTCTCTGACAGAATTCTCAATACTCCTCCCTAAATTGCAAATCCCAGGATTCCACAGGATGTTGCCATGACAGTTAGAATGGAATTATAAGACTGTAATTGTGTAGTGTTGCAGGGCCCTTATTCTCTTGCCCTTCCTGCAGTTTCCTTTCCCCTCCTCCTTTGTATTACTAGTTTGGAACCTTGATATTCTCTTTCTCCTCCAAAGATTGCTAACACTAAACTCCCTCTATTGTTAGTCCAAAGACAACCAGCCAAAATTATCTTGTGAGCAAGTGCTACAGAAAGGTCGAGAATGACAACACTTTGGGAATAACTGAGGAAGACCTTTTGCTCTGTGGAATCAGCATTCTGCACAGAACGATAGATTCAGGAATGAATTTTGAACACACATAAGACTGTGGGATGTAATATAACTCTGGCGCTTAGCAGGTCTGTGAGGGAGTGAGAGTCGTGATGGGTGAAGAAAAGCTAAAGCATCCAGTGGTTGTTTTTTTTTTCTTTCTCCCTGTTTGGAAATAGAAGATTTCTTAGGTTAGAGAAGTCTGTAAAGTCATGAACAGTCTAGGGGCAATAAATAGACTGAATACCATTTGCTTCTCTCCCTCTTCCTCTTGTGATATTAAAATTCAGAGTGTTGCACAGAAATTGATTGGCCATGGATCCAAGACTGAACAAACAAGCAAAGTACTACCACAGATAAGACATGCAGTCAGTCAGTTAGATTGCGGGGGCAGGGAGTGGTTTGCCAAAGGTTAGAATAACCCATTGAAGATTTTTTTTAAAAAAGATAAAGGATAGAGAACTGCTTTTCCATAGAACTTTTCCTGGGGTGTGTCCACATGGCATAATTATAGCAGTTTGATTCCACTTTAATTGCCATGTCTCCATCCAGTGGAATCCTGGGATCTGTAATTTGGTGAGAGGCTTAGAATATTCTAGTTTATTTCCCTGAACATACAGTGTTAAGAGCTCTCCAGCAGAGAATTTCTCTTTAGAAACTAAGAGTAGGAACACCAGTGTAACAAGTACTTTGTCCTTGAGCACTGGGACCAAATTGACTGTACTTATATACTTTTCTTCTCTTTCTGCTTCTCAAGTGTCAAGTGTTGGTGGGGAATTTTTTTTTCCAGCACAATAGCAACAAATAAAAAACACACGTACATGCACAGACATGATATCTACTGATGAATGGTGAGATCACAGTTGTTTGTGAGAACAAAAATGAAATGATAAACAAAGCAATCTTGCATAGCGGGGGGAAAATAACTTCATGGTATTTTGCTCGACAGCTGCATTTGTCTTCACAAGCTGCTTGGCATATGTGTTTTTTTTTTAAAAAAATAATTGTCTTCCTCAATTTTGCTACCTGATCTCTGGCAATTACTACAGCCTGGTAAGCATAAATTGGATAACTGAAATGCACAAGGAGCACAGGAGAGGACAAAGCTAGAAAGGACAGTGAAGGGGAGGGAGCACGCTGCTATGTCCCACTGCCCTGCCAGCTGTCACAAATCAATACTGCCACAAGAATAAATCTCTGCACTCTGTAGAGAGCCTGTGGTAACTGTGAACATCATGGGAGGCTTTTGATGGTGTGGTGCATTTAAGCACAACAAAGATTTTAGTACCACATCATCTGTTTTCAGCTTTTCTGCATTCACTAGAGCAAGGGAGCAACCGTCCTCTCACTGACATATGGGAAAAGTGCTGGAGTCCACAAACATGTGGTAAATCTGGCTTTGATGCCGCTCACTGGTGGGTAAAGCTAAATCAGTAAAAAGATCACAAGTCCAAAAGGGTAACAGTGTCCTCTAGATCCTATGTACTGTGTGCTCTTGGCAGGTGTCCTCTCAAAAGAGCTACATGGGTGCTGTGTTTAGTGCAATATGCAGTCCTGGGACCACTTGCAGCCCCCCAAAAGCTATTGGGGGCTTTCAATTCCACCAGATTCCTCAGACTACCCATTTTCAGGGGCGGGGATGTGTGGATTCCCTTTCATTGAAACCACCAGGCATGGTAGTCCACCTTTTAAATAAGTCATAGAGTCCCCCTACAGTGGTTAATATCATATCCTCCAACTGTGCTGGTTTGGCAGGGACAGTCCCAATTAGCCCTCTGCCTTTCCACTTTTTCAGCTGCTTTTTAAATGTCCCAGTTTCACTCTCCTCCTCCTTTTCTCCTCCTAATAGAGCAGCCTAGGAGGTTTTCCCTAAATTTTGTTTTCTGTTTAAAGTAAGATTTAAGAATAGTGTTCCACTGCTAATGTGCAGCATGCACATGTCTTTCTCAGTTCTCTGTGTGCAGTTCTGGGTCATATTTTGATACTTTCTAATTGGTTTGGCAGGGACAGTCCTGATTAATCCTCTGTCATACCACTTTATCAGCTGCTTTTTAAATGTCCCAGTATGGAGGGGGCCAGGCCTGCTTTTCTGTTCCAGACTGGAGTAGCACTTTCTTCCCAGCCTGCTATAGCAGCCTGCTTATACAACCCTGCTTTTTCCTTTAAAACCATCACCTTAGTGTATAAAGGGTAAAGCCTCTCAGTGGTTATTCAGAATGATTTACTGATCTGTGGTAGTGTCTTACTAATGAAAACTACTCTACTGAGTCAGAATTTATAAAAATATAATGTAATCTTTATTGAAATAACATACAGGGAAAAGTTACTGGGTGTCATAGGAAATTCTAAGCAATACAGAACTTCAAAAGGTATTTAACCTGTTTCTTATAGTCCCACTCAATATACGGCACAAAACTTTCATACATCCACAGGCCTTTGGCTTCCATTTTGGTCAAAGGCTTAATTCCCAAGTCTAGGTCACACTTTCTGACCCAACTCAAAAATTGTTTGGTTTCTCCTCTGTCTCTCATTAGACCTCTGAGAAGACAACCACGCTTACTCAGACAACCACCCTGGCTGACTGAAAAGCTATAACTTAAAACTTTCTCTCTCTCCCTGTCTCTGGCCCTGTCCGCACCTTACCTTCTTCCGGCGCTGGGGTGCGGGGATTGCGTGAGCAGCCTCTGGTGAGAGGCTCTCGCATCCGGGGTCTTTTGGCTCCGCACGAGCTGCCTGCTCGCGCAAAAGCCCCACCTCTTCCTTCTGCAGTGCAGCCTAGGACCTTCCCAGGCTGCGCTGGGGAAGGAAGTGTGACTGGTGCAGCTCTGGAGGCTCTGCATGCCAGGTAAATGCACGTGGGACCCGGGCGAAATGTGCGATCGTGCACCATTTTCAGCTTCTAGCCAAAAATGAAAAGGTGCACAATCAGCACCTGCCAGTTCCTGGAGCGTTGCACAATTGTGAGTGCGTTGTGCAGATCGCTCCTCACAATCACGTGATGCTCCAGGTGCCCTTTCACATAGAAAATGCCATGCGGAAAGGGTCTCTCTCTCTCTTTGAAAATCTCACTGAAAGAATCTCAAAAATCCAAGTGACTGTGCCTTAAATAGAGGCCTTCTCCTCACAAGCCTCTTCCTCTCACCAATGGGTTGGGTTTCTTTCATACAAAGGTTATAGGGCTAGGGCTGTCCTGCAACGCAGGCTAACCACACCCCTAGGCTCCATCACACCCAATTTCTCTCTCCTCCTTTGTCTTCAGCTTGCTTAAATTGCTGCAAACTGAGTTCAAAATGCAAAAGTAGTTTGCACTCAATTAATTCAGCAGAGGGAGAGGAGAGGAAAGAATCTTGTCCTTCCCAATAGACTCAGGCCACAGCAAACTGCCACAGACTTTCCTAGTCTGTGTGTTCTTCCTCATGAATAACTTTTGCCCTCTTGTCCACACTTTGCCGTCTTGTCCACGCTCTAACATTGCTTGTCATAGTTTTCATCTGTGAAATGTTGGAGGGTGTGTTTTTCAAAATCAGAAGAGAATTTGTGCACTTTTCTTTCTGTTTTTTTTTTTTTTGTGGCATTTTTGGCAGTCCATATAGCCCCTGGCAGAAAATTGTGCACACACCACCACAGCACTGCCACAGTTGGACATCCTTGGTTTGGAATATGGGGAAGGTACAGTTCCCAGAATTCATCAGTCAGTAGCCATGCCAACTGGGTGATGATAGGATTTGTGGCCTGTAAAGTAACTTTTTCCAGGCCCTCCTTGTCTTGTATGGCTTCTCCTTCTTCTTCTTGTATCATGCTTATAATGGTGAGGGGTAACTGGCCATGATCCAATAGTGCCACTATGCTTCTGCAACTTCCAGCTGTGGAAGTAAGTATATTCTTTTAAGTGTGCACAGAGAGGCATCTAGTACCTCTTTGCACCAACAGTTCTCCACTCTCTGTCCCAGGAAATACACTACATGTAGTCAAATGCAGCTCTCCCTCTAGAAGACAAAACACAGTGATGTATTTAAGCCTTTTACTCCAAGGCCATTTCCGGACGGGGCGAGGGAATCGCCCCCCACCGCTACTTACCGGATCTTTTGGCGGTCCAGTCTGGTCTGGGTGAGAAGGAGCAGTGTGTGGTCGTCGCTCTGCACTGCTCTGGTGTCCAAAATGGCGGCTTCCGGTTGGTCGTGGGTCTCGACCAACTGGTGAAGCTCACCAGCCTAAAGCCCGCCCTCGGCAGTGTTGGAATTGACAAGATTTACAACTCTGGTTATTATGGGGTTAATTGGTGTTATAGAGGACCTTCACCTGCTTTCTATCATTGGCAGCAGGTGTAAAGGCTCTATAAGAGCAGCATTGTTTTAGTGGACACTTACTTCCATTTCTTGATTTGCTGTTGCTGCAGTTTGTATTGTATCCTGCTTCATTGTGGTGTTGTATTTTGATATATTTTGTATTTTAACTTGCCAAACCTGCTCAAGTTCTCTTTTGACTTTTGTATATTAAGAATTTATATGCTATTCTTATTTTTAACTAGAATATATAAAAGACCATATCTCTTTCTTAATTTGTCTTCTGAATTCCCTTTTTATTTACAACAGGCAGATCGCAGGCCCGCATTGGTGCGAGCCTGCGAATCTGCACAAGGGAGCAGGCTTGCAGTGGTGCACTCCGTGCTTTTGAAAGACCGGAAAAATCAGGTCTTTCAAAAGCACGCTGGAGGACCACTTAGGGTCATTCTGGAGCGGACTGAGGTGCGGATCTACAGTAAGTAGTCCAAACCCAGTCCGCTCCAAGGTGCAGACATCCTTCGTGGAGGACGCACTGCACCGTTTTAAATACCCCTTGTGGAGATGGCCCAAGTCTCAAGTCAAGTCTCAAGTCCTTGAAGATACTTTCAAGTCAAGTCTCAAGTCAAGTCTCAAGCCAACTTTATACCCCAACCAAAATTCCAGAATTATTGGATAGAATGAAATAAAGTCAGTTTTAACAATTTAAGCAGAGTCAGCTCTCCACATTTGCAATTTTGCCATCTGCAGCTTTGGAAGTGGGGAATAGGACCCTATCTTACTCCCCATTACTGAAGATTCAAAGGATTTAGAAGCAAGGATCCTTCTTCCTCAAGCTCATTGCCTAATACATTTGCCGTTCCTCTCTGAGAAATACACCCTGCACTCTGGAAGTGAGTCTTGTCTTTTGCTCTTAGGAAACATTTTAGAAGGCTGCTCCGATATGCTGAGCAGACCTCAAGCCTGCCTCAAGCCCATTGCCTAATCTGTTTGCTGTTCCCCTCTGAGAAATGCACCCACACTTTGGGCTTGAGAGAGATTGTCATGTGATTAGTAGGCAAAAAGAGATGGAGGCATTGTTCAAAATCATAAGGTTTCTGGATGAACGTGTTATGTTACTGAACCAAGGGCATCCAATCCGTCATTAAAAATATACAAGTCTTGAGTCGAGTCACTGCATCATTTATAGCCGAGGCCGAGTCGAGTCACTGAAGCAACTTAACTTCAACTTGAGTCCAAGGCTATCAACTTGAGGCTACATCACTGCAAAACAATGACTGACTGGTACATAGTGGGGCACTGGAAGTTCCCAAGTGGCTCTGTAGATGCCAGAACAGGCTGCCGCTTTTCCAGCCAACTTTGGACACCTCTGTCCTCCCTCTCCTATGAGCCCAAGATCTGGCAGAAGTAAGCTGGGGCGCCTTTTTGCTCCAGCAGTGTTTAAACTGGATCTCAGCCTGTGGGAATTTGAATGCCCACCAGTGGAAACATCTCAGGAGTGGCAGCAATAGGATCAGTGCTGGCTGTGCCACCAATGCCAATAGAATGGGGTCATTGGCTGTGGCATTGTCTTGCGCGCGTGCGCGTGTGTGTGTGTATGATTTATTCAGGCCAATGATACAATGGTAAACATAGGTGTTCATGACAGGCTCCATAGCCTTGGTCCCAAAAAGAATCCAAAAATGCACATTTGATTGATCCACATCAACAAACCCATTCCAGCAGTTCTCTCATCTACAGCAGAAGAAGCAAGTCTTTTATAAAGCTAATGAGTCCTAATTGCCTATTCTAAATGAAGCCACCCACACCACCAAATACTTTGCTTTTCAAAAGGGATATTGTTTTTCTGGGAATGAATTTCCCCCCGTCAGCTATGAGATTTGTAGCTATGGTCAGATGGGAAGCCTGAAAACAGGAATGGTGAGGGTGGCAGATGGCATTCCTATCCCTGTTAGGCAAAATGTACTGGCACTTTGACTCTACAATCACTGCCACCAGTAAACCACCAAAAGAAGTACATTTGACAATGCCAGTGTACTGAACAGTGTCTTGGAGACCCTGAAAGGAACAACACTAGGGGAAGGGGCAACTAGTCGCTTCGGCCACGTTCCTGTGATAGTATTACTCCAAAAAGTGGGTGACTCAGAGGTTCACTGACAATACCAATGCCTCTGTGAAACAGTGGGGAATTATTAGCTCAAAAGGAGGCCTGTGAGTGGGCGGTGGGGAGGAACCTTAAAGGATCTTTTACACCTATGCATACTGGTACTAATGCAAGGACACCAGCTGGAGATTTAAAAAGTATGTTTTATTGGGGAATATCACAGTCACACACAAGATGCAAACAGTCTCACAATCACACAAGGCTAACTGGGGAAAAAAAGGGAGGAAAGATTGGATAGCAAAAAAGTTACGGTGAAGTGGATTATATTTACCTATCCAGCAGAGAAGAGATGAATCAATGTGGTTCATGTTGGAATTGACAAGATTTACAGCTCTAGTTATTATGGGGTTAATTGGTGTTATAGAGGACCTTCACCTGTTTTATATTATTGGCAGCAGATGTAAAGGCTCTATAAGAGCAGCACTGTTTTAGTGGACACTTACTTCCACTTCTTGATTTGCTGTTGTTTCTATTGTATCCTGCTTCGCTGTGGTATTGTATTTTGATATATTTTGTATTTTAACTTGCCAAACCTGCTCAAGTTCTCTTTTAACTTTTTGTATATTAAGAAGTTATATGTTATGCTTATTTTTAACTAGAATATATAAAAGATCATTTCTCTTTCTTTATTTGTCTTCTGAATTCTCTTTTTATTTACAACAGTTCAGACTAAGGGTCTGAGGGTAGTACAAGAATTGGAATCAGAGCATCAGAGTGATGGTATATGCCCAGAGTACTGCAAGTTATCTGGCTCAAAGCTGGGTTTAAATACCATGTTTCCACCCCGAGGGGGAAGGTGCCAGTGGCTCTCTGGCAGAGCAAACAGTGGGGTCCAGAACAAGCTAATTGTCTTAGCATTAAGTGACAAAGGACTGATGGAAATCGTGATAGCTCCTTAATGGCTGGGCAGATGAGGAAACAAAGGAAAGTTTCAGCAGGAAGGGGACCCAGGTTAAAGACAATTAGTTGCTCAGTCGCAGCAGTTTCAGGTACTATTATTTCTCATTGAGGGACATTTGCAAACTTATTAGCACTGGAGCGTCTCTGACTACAACCTGGCCATGCCCTGAGGTCTCATCTGATCTTCTTTCATATGTGTTCAGCCAGTCCTCCTAGCCAGCATGGGTTCAGCTATAGCAGTGTATAATTTATATTTTATGCCAATTAAATATTTGCCAGTTATACCATATCATGGAGTAGGGGTGTACCACACGGTAACAGTGGCCGGTAGAGTAGCAGGAGCAATAACAGCAGTTCCATGTGGGGGACATCTACATCTCTTCTATAATTGTCTGTCGTACACCTTGCAAGAGTAGGATGCCAGAGCACACCAGTTAATAGCCACATGATAAACAGCCAGGAAAATTCTGGTCACTGTAGGTGTCAATTGGTGGGACCTCCTTCATGGTTAGCACAGCACAAGGTGCAGTGTAGGTCCTTTACATGCAGAATGCAAAGGAAAACAGACTGTCGGGGTCTCCGGCCCCGCCGGCCCCGCCGGAGCCTCGGAGGCCGCCGCGGAGATGGCTAGCCTCGGCCTGAGACCACCCTAGCCTGCCCGGCCCCGCCCTGCCACCGACACAGACTGTATATCTTCTCTATGCAGCTATATCAGTTTGATTCCACTTTAACTGCCACAGCTCCAACCTAGGGAATCCTGGGATTTGTAGTTTGTTGAGAAATCTCCATAGGCAGGCACCAGAGCTGTCTTACAAGGAATCCTAGATTCCTACCCAACAGACTACAAATCCCAGGATTCTATAGAATATAGCCATGGCAGTCAAAAGTCAGATCAACCTGATATAACCGTCTGGTGTTGATGCACCCAGAAAAGGAGAATGATGAGCAATAGCAACTGGAACATATAGACCCCAGACCAAGAAATGCAATAGGTGTTAGAGAAGCGGGTGACAAAAATGAGAGTCAGAATAGCATAGTGGTCTGGTATTAGACTTTGATTCTAGGAGAGCAAGATTTGAATTCCTGTTCAGCTATGGAAACCCATCGGGTGAACTTGGGAAAGTCACACTCGCTCAGCTTAAGAGGAAGGCAAAAGCAAACCTTCTCTGAATACATGTTGCCAAGAAAATCTTCCATGAGTCAGAATCCGCTTAAAGGCACATTATGATGACGAGAAAGAAAAGAGGAGGTGCCATTTGAGTGCTCATCCTCCCCCTGTTCCCAGCAATAGTGGTGTTGGGGAGGGACCACTGTGAATGCTGTAATATTCTCCCATCCAGTCAAGTGTTCAGATGGAAGAGTGGGGCAGGGGCTGCTTCAGATGGATAACCCAGGCCATTTCCGCACTAGCCTGTTATAGCGCTATGATTCTACTTTCAACATCCTATGGAATCCTGGAGTTTGTAGTTTTGGGAGGGGATGGAAACTGCAAACCTCAGGATTCCACAGGATGTTGAAAGTGGAATCATAGTGCTATAACAGGCTAGTGCGGAAATGGCTCCATTCCAAATACTAGAGCTGGTATGCACAACTGTGCGGGGGGGGCATTTTTCCACCAAGGGCACATTTCAGTAACCTGATGTGACAGAATGTCACTTCCAGACAGCATTTTGGCCGATTTTTAGTGCTTAAGGGAAGTTGGGGGGCTTTGGAAGGTCAGGGGAAGGAAATCACAGTAGTCTGGGCACATTTTGGGCAGTTGGAGGCATCCCCTCAAAAGTCAACCTGATTTCTTTTAGCCTGAATCTGATTGCGGGGGGGGGGCTTCTGGGGCCACACTTGGGGTTCTCCAGGGCTGCATGCAACCCCATGCCCCATTTTCCTCACCAGCGTGTTAGACTAAGATGCAGGTGAGAGGAGATTATCTCTGGATTAGATCCTACAGAGGAAACATAGAGTGACAAGCCATTAAGTTAAGATATTACAGCCTCCCAGCATATGCAACAACAAATTTACTTGTAAATTTTTCCTCTTGAAGGCATTTTCCTCCAAAGAAAGTCTATGAACCAAAATTTATTGCGAAACCAGAAGATTAATGGAACAGGATGGTCCTATGAACCTGGAAGATATCTTGTCCAAGTAAGAACCATTATTTGTACTTGATTCTAATTACAGAAGAAAAAAATCAAGCTCTTTTTGCTTTAAATAGCATCTTCACAATTTAGGTTTTTTAAATGTTTAATATTAAAACAGTGCTGGTCACTTCTTTCTCCTAGTGAGCTCTGAAAACAAATTCACATTTTGTGCTTTTTAAAAGTTGCAAGCAGCAAAAAAATAAGTGTCTGCTCTCCTGTTAAAATGGTATTCAACTTTATTTCTATGTAAGTGCTGATATTTCTCAAATGCTACTTTGGACATCTGAACTTTGGGTGGTAATAAAAGAAAAACATCAGCCAACAGGGTGGCAGAAAGGGGCACCGACATTTCTGCAGAGAGGTAACAGGTACATCACGTTGCAGGCAGTGTGAAAAAATAATGAAGAGATGGTTGAAAAATTATAGCTGTACTGCCAAGCCCAAAGTTGCGCCTGCACGTACCATTTTTCACCATGGCACACAGTTAAATTAGTACTATGCCATTGGAAAGGCTGATTAATGATCAGTAAGTTTAGAAATATATATTTAATGATGTTCTACAACTTTTCTAGCTTTGAAGAGAAAGCAAGAGAGGAAAAGACAACAAAACACAAGACAACACAAGTACTGTCATGAGGCTGATCTGAGTGCTATGTTGTTATAAGAACTTGTGCAGGAGGGATTTCTTCACTAAAACCTGAATTTCTAAGGACTTTGCAATCCCACCAGGTGATAAACAAGTTGCAGGTATTGTCAGCAACTGATAGAAGGACTGTGTGCTAATCTCCACAACAACCCAATAAGATCATTTACAATGAGAAATGGTGACTAGTCCAAGGCTACCTAGAGAGTTTGCACATATCAGTAGAAATCTGAACCTGTCTCTCCCAGGTTCTAGTCCAACCAACCCACTGTGCTGGCTAGTGTCTTTAGAGTTTTCTACAGATGGATAAAATCAGCCAGTCCCAAAGTCTTCCTATATTTCTATCTTCTCTGTCTGGAGGAAGCAGTCTGGGGCCTTAGCTATCACACCAGTTGCCATGGAGCTGAAGAAATGGTTTTGAAGATCCTGTTTGTAACAGGGCCTACTTCTTCTCTCTCAGACTGGTATGGTAGCCCTTCAATCTGATAAGGCACCCTGTCTTTTCACACAGCACTGCCTTCCCCATTATAACACCACCTTTGAATAAAGGGTGAGGCCTTCAGTGGTTATTTAGAAGCCCTTTCTAGCTCTATGGTAGCATGTATTTTGTGTGTCTTTAAATACTGTATACAGCTCAGCCAAGTTAGTATTTATAAAATAAACTGTAATATTTATAAAAATAACATACAAAACAAAGTATTGGAGTTCATATGCAGGTCAAAGTTAATACAGTTCTTTAGAGTACTTTCAGACAGTTTCCTTATATCTTTAAATTCTTATATAAGCGCAAATAACATAAACAGCCCTTTGGCTAGACTCTCACCAAAGTTTCAACCTCCAAGCTAGTTGATGCTTTCTGACCAGATTCTATAATGGTTTAATTACTCTTCTCCCTCTCTAGGCTTTCCCTGAGAATTAAACCCTTCCCACACAGACAACCTCCCTAGTTGACAGAGGGACTTTTCTCCAGAGTTCTTTCTCACTGAAGGACTGCCCAAATGATAATCATGTTTTGCCCTTATATATTTTTTCCTCTCAGTCACCAGCCCCTCCCACAGAGTACAGGGTTGTGTTTCTCTCCTAAGGAGCTATTCTGTTTGCCTGGCAATCTTTTTCTAGGCTGCTTTGGCATTCAAGATAGACACACACTCTGAACTCTGTCACACTGCCTCAAGCAGAGGACTGGATTCTATGAAATCCACTATGATGCTGGACTGGGACTTGGGAGGCCACCACTGACAGCTCTTCTAGATGGGGTAAATGTTTCAGGAGGTTGCAGTATTCGTTGCTGTGGGTCTCTTTTAAAAAATATCCAAACAATGTTTCTACTTCCCCAGACAATTTTCTGAGCATTCCTGGTACCAGGTGCAACATTTCTATTCCCAAACTTAAGTAGATTTCTTTTTAATTCCAAGAGATATCAGAACAAAAGTCTTCTTTTCCTCACCATCTCTCTAGTTTTTAAAAATTTCTTGGAGCTATAATGTTAGAGTGCATCAGTATATCGGTCAAATGACTTCTTTCCACTCAAGCAATAAAACTCAATGAAAATTTTAAAAAGGAAAGAGAAAATTTGCCCTTCAGATCATAAGATCATCTGAGCAAAACACACACACACACACACATACCATTTAAAATAACATTTGTAATAACTCTAGCATCCACCCCAAGAAATCAGTACTGAATAGCCACAAAATAAAAACCACTTAAAACCTTACTTTAAAACAAATTGAAACCAATACACTACCATAAAATGCCTTTTCTTGTTAAAACCAGGTTCCAAAGGCTTGATGGAAAAGAAAGGTCTCAGCCGGCCACCAGAAAGACAACATAGAAGGATCCGCACTGGTTTCCCTACAGAAGGAGTTCCAAAATGTGGGTGCAGCTACAGATAAGACCTTCTTCCATGTTCCTAACAACTGTGGCTGTGAAGGTGGTAGGACAGAGAGAAGTGCCTCCCCTGCAGATTGTAAGGCTTGGGCAGGCTCATAGTGTCCTCCAAATAGCTTGGGGTTGAGCTGCATAGAGCTTTATAATAATAATATAAATAATAATAAATTTTTATTTCTTATCAGTCTCTCCCCAAGGTTTGAGGTGGGGTACAACATAGATTAAAATACAACTAAAAACAGATCATAGATCAAAATACACTAAAAGCATATAAAACCACTTAAATACAATTTAAAATTCACAGTTAAAAATTGACTGGGTAGGCCTGCCAGAAGAAATAGGTCTTTAGTACTTTTTGAAAAATCAGATAGCCTATTTTGCTGTTGAATCTTTTCTGGCAGGTCATTCCACAGTCTGGGGATAGCCAACAAAAAGATCCTCTGGGAGACCATTGTCAGTCTAGTTCTGGTTAGTTTAAGTAAATGGCTCCTTCCCAGAGGCCATTTTCTCACTTTGACACCATTATAGGTCAAAATCAGGCCTTTGAACTGTGCCCAGAAACAGACCAGCAGCCAGTGGAGCTGTTGTAACAAGGGAGTTGTGCGCTTCCTGCAACCAGCACCCATAAGCAATCTGGCTGCAGCAATTTGGACCAGCTGAAATTTCTGAACACTCTTCAAAAGCAGCCCCACAGAGTGCATTACCGTAATCCAATCAGAATGTAACTAAGGCATGTGTCACCACAGCCAAGTCAAACATCTCAAGGACACATATTACTACCATCACTCCTACTAAAATGGTCAAACAAAAAAGGAGCAGAGTTGCTATTACATGATTGTGCTATACGTTACAGTTGTAATGTTCTGCTATAACATACCCCCACATATTCCCAAATAGTTGTAACTCAACATGTTTTTATTACAAAAGTGCTTTGGTTCCTATAAGCTGAAAAGCAATGTGCATACAACAGACAGAGACAGTGATGTGGAAAGGATTTCTTGAAAGGAAGAAGTATGGTGTACCAAATTTCAATTTCATTTTTACTTTACCATTCCATTTTACAAGGCATTTTCATTGTGCAATCCTTCACAGGCTTACACAGAGGTAGGTCACAGTGGGTTCATTAGAGTTTACTCTATGTTAAATGGGTACATGACTGAATCAAAGCCTTAAGCTTCAAGTTATGTTATGCCAAGGTTAACATATTACTGGGAAAATGAAATTGAATAATCAAAAAATTGCATAGCATCATGACTGAAATTGCTGCAATGCGGCCCCCTCGTGTGACAGGGCTGTTTTGATCCATTGCAGAAATTCTCTCCAGGTCTTCTGTTATCTATCTGGCTCTTGATACAATCTGATCATTTGCTGGGTTATATATTAATTCTCAAGTGTTCCCAGAACTTCAAAATCCACTTGAACTGAAATATCTTCCCACAGTGCCTCCAGGCTGAGTAGTAATGGACTCAGATAAAACATTTTAGATTCAGACAGGATTAATCTTGAAGGCTGAATTCCAAAGCAGAGAGGGGAATTTCTTTTCGCTGGCAAGTCCTCTGTAGTCCCAAGTCTCAAATGACATCTGACAATGCCTGACACATGTCTTCCAGCATGGGTTTGCTGCATTCAAAACTGAAGCAAGGTGAATGGTGTCATCTAAAGCATCAAAGAATGAAAGAGACAGGGCATGCTAAATTTCCCCCTCTAACTGCTGCATAACCACTGTTACCCTGTGAACTGTGAATTGGGGGTCCCGGGAGGGGCGCCCAAATAACCAAACAACAACAAGCAGAGATGGGGAAATTAACTGGAGCACTCGCTTTAAACTAACGAGAGCCAGGGTAACTTAGCGGGGATCTTGTAACCCTATGTATACGGGGTCAGGTCAGTCAAGCAGTCAGACAGTTTAAAATAGCAAAATGATGTTTTATTAAGAACAGACAAACACTTAAGACAACACAACCACACAGCTAACTAAGAAATAAGAAATATGAGTTTTTTGGGGGAATGGGTGATACGACACCTTTCTCGTAGTCCTGAAGAAGTTGCAGATGAAGAGAAGGAGCTCAGCGTGGGTTGCTGAGGGGAGCTCACCAGGCAAAGCAGCAGCAGGACGGTCTGGAACTCGGGAGCGATCCGAGGAAGCTCTCGGAACTGGGGGGTTTTATAGGGAAAGTATGACCGTAGGCTAGGCTGGACTTGGGAGAGAACAATGAAGTTTGGGGGCAAGACAATGTCTTTGAAAGGTCAGAATTTAACATGATTGAGTTAAGTCCGAATTGACAAAGGAATGGCCAGTATGCAGATGCAGCTCGCTTGGGTGAGTAAGCTTCCAGCTCGTCAGGGTGCCTGCTCGGGGCAGGGGGCTCTTAGTATTAGCGTGCATCCTTAATGAAGTGTTCTCCTAAAGCAAGATCTGGCTGTGTCTGGCTTGCCTAGGTGGAGAAAGGAATGTTTCAGCAATTAATAGCCATGCCTAGCTCCGTGCTTGTTCGGGGGCCTCACGACCACTTGGCCAAGGGTGGCAAAATAAGACCGAATGATGATATCAAACGATATCTAATATCTACCGAAGCCAGGCCTGTTCACAGTGATAACACCACTTCTCCCAAAACACACAGACACACTTTATCCTGTTAAGCAAGGACTTCTAAATGACTAAGTCCAAGCTACTTTCACACTACACAATCAAAGCACTTTGATAGCATTTTAACTACGATGACTTCTTCCTGTGGACTCCTGAAATGTGAAGTTTTGTGAAGGATTTAGAATTCTCTGCCAGAGAACTCTAGTGGCTCATCTAGTGGCTCATCTATGAGCCACTGAAGCACCCCCAAGAGAAGGCCACCCAACATCAGTTTCTGCCTCCTCCTGTCCTCTCCTTCACTGAGCTGGGTGGAGACTGTTTCTGCACTTTGAACTCCATTTGCATCGAGCTGAGGATAAAATGTGAAAATGGGAGGAGAGAGAAACTGAGACATTTTAAAAGCAGCTGAAAAAGTGGGATGACAGAGGATTAATCAGTGACTGTGCCTGTGAAATTGGGACAGTTGGAGAGTATGAAAACACATCAGTCAGAGAGAGTGGGCTTGCTACACAGTAGCAAAAAAAATGCTATGCTTAAATCTTAGGGCCTTTCCGCACTACACTGTTATAGTGTTATCATTCTACTTTCAACATCCTGTGGAATTCTGGGGTTTGTAGTTTACTGAGGCCAAAGAACTCTCTGGCTGAGAATTCTAAATGCCTCTCCCTAAACTGCAAGCCCCAGGATTCCATAGGATGTTGAAAGTGGAATAATAGCACTATAATAGTGTACTGTGGAAAGGCCCTCACTTTATACAGGAAACAACATCTAGGGGAAACTTACTAGCCTTCCCTTAGTTGCTAGGCAACATCACTGCATATTTGTACTGGTCTGTATTAACTCTGCACCCTAAATGATCTCTATGAATACATGAGCTTTATCTAAAAAAACACAAAAACCCTCCCAAATCAGCCTTTAAATGAGAGATGGGCAAAGCACAGCTTTCCAGATGTTGTTGGGCTGCAATTGTTGGCATCCTTCAGCACTAGCTATGTTGGCTAGGGCTCCTAGAAGCTGTAGTCTAACAGTTTCTGGAAGGCTGCCTGCTTCTATATTAGATGTACTTTTCTCATGTGATCACATATTCCAGGCACTTTATGTCTACACGTAGAGGCTTCAGTCTATCATTTTGACCATGGAGCCTGATTGAAGGAGAGCATGGAGACTATTTGATTCTACTGGCATTGTTTATAGTTTGAGCTTCAATCTGAATATGTTTGCACTTCAATGTAGGGTAGGGGTCAGGAACATTATGTTGCCTAGGGCAAACGATAAGACCATCTTAAAATATTTTAAAGAGTTTTTTTAAAAAACACCACTGTTTGTACCCCCTCCCCCAAAAGAACCAGCCTGGAAAACTGGGTTCTGTCCCCAACTCATACCTACCAATGATGTCCACAAGGAGGAGAGGGGAGATCTAAACTACTTTATTTGCTTGAGCAAGGAGGTGCCTGGGGATTAAGTCCTACAAGTGGGAAGGCAAAATAAAGGGGTTAACAGATATTAATACATTTCTCTATTTTAATTAGTAATGTTCTAAAATTATATCACAGCTACATCATTCAGAAGGAATCAGGTGTCTGAGAGCATGCATAATCTGCTAGTCAGGTACCACATCCTATATTAAGTTTGGGACAATGAGTGCCATCTTGTTACTTTACCTTTGTCACGGGGATATTTATGTTCTCCTGTGCCTGGTAAGTGTCCTTCAGTTGTTATCGACATCTGCGTTTTATTCTGCCAGCTAGGCTGATACTCCCTATCAGAGGCTTGCTTTCTCATGTCAGAGGCCATTTCTGCACTAGGCCCTTTTTGCATGCAGTTTCTTTTGCGCGAAGGCCCCTTGAGCGTCCGTATGACGCACTCCCATTCACACGAAGCTCAGGAGCCTAAAGCGGGCTGCGCGCGCATTTTTTTAAGCCGAAAATACTGTGCGGTCGCGCAATGCTCGCGGGGCCCTCGCGCACTTACCTGCACTGCGGTACGTTGGACGAGAGGGCTGGTCACGCTTCCTGCCTCAGCGCTAGCCTGCAATTCCCAGGTTGCGCTGTCATAGGAAGGGGCGGGGCACTCGCGCGACAGCCGCGCAACCAGGAAGCGAGCTACGGGACAAAGCAGGAGGGAAGCAGCAGCGTTCCTGCTGAGGCTTTTCGCACGAGACGCCCCCCCCCAGCCGTGCAAACAGGTAACGTGCAAAAAGGGCCCTAGACTGTTATAGCACTGTGATTCCACTTTCAACATGCTATGGAATCCTGGGGTTTGCAAACCCCAGGATTTCATAGGATGTTGAAAGTGGAATCATAGCGCTATAACAGCCTAGTGTGGAAATGGCCAGAGTTTTACAAATCAAAGCCATAAAAGATGTCCAGCTTGGGCCTCTTGGCACCTTGTAAAAGAAACAGTCCTCTTATTTTTCAAGATTTTAACTCTCATTTTGTCACTCAGGGTTCCATCATCCCCAGCTCACCCTATCAGTTCAAACGCTGGCCTAAAACTCTGGGAGACCAGGGTTCAAATCCCCGCTCAGCCGTGGAAACCCACTAGGTGATCCTAAGGCAAGTCATGTTCTCTCAGCCTTCATTGTTAGTGTTGTGCCTACAAGTCATATTCAATGTATGGCAACCCTAAGGTGAACGTATCACAGGGTTTTCTTGGCAAGATATGTCCAGAGGGAATTTGTCTTTGCTTACCTCTAAGGCTGAGAGCGTGTGGCTTGCCCAAAGTCACCAAGGGGGTTTCTGCGGCCAAGTGAAGATTCAGACCTTGGCCTCAGGAATTGTAGTCTTGTGCCCAAACCACTACAACATACTGGCTCTCTCTCGGAAGGTAATGCCAAACCTCCTCTGCCTAAATCTTGCCAAGAAAAACCCTAGGATAAGGTCTGTCATAATTCAAAGTCAACTTGAAGACATATAATAAAAATAACAGTCTCTGCTCTCAAATCCTTTGATACTGAGTTGGCTATAAATATACTAATAAAACAAACAAATAAATAAGACGGTACCCCCATCTCTCCACTTACCTGTATGGAAGTCAAAAGGGCTGACAGATAACTGGAAACAGTTAAGCATCCTTCACTGTAACTAAGGGCAACAGATCCCCTCAGACCCCCTTGTAAATTCTCTATTTGAGAGTGGGAAACTGAACAATAAAAGCATCATCCGACAGAAGCACCTTACCAGGACTCAGGGAGACTGAATGTCAGAAATAAAGGCTTTGTGGTCCTCAGGTGCCTGGTATACGCTGTTTATATTTACAACAAACAGATTTCTTGAGGACTAACTGGCTGCTTCTCTTGGAAGGACTTTTTCCCTAAGGAGCTTACTTAAAGGTCATCGAGAAAAAAAATCCCCTTCATACTTTTTCCCTTGCTACATGAAGTATTCTCACATATGAGGAATTTTTTTTCCCCTCTTTCCACCCTTCACAAACTCAATACAGAGAATGTGTGCAGCTATTTTTAGCAAAGCCTCAATTTCACTAAGAAGCTGGTTTTATTAAGAAATAAAGCAGATTTCTTCCTAAATACAGGACATGGATGAAATGCTCATAGTTTTTATGTTCCATGCAGTTGAACTGAATAGGTCAAACTGACACCTGACAAAGATCTTCCAGGGAATATTTTGCCTCTGGTCTTGATTTTTTGCATTCAGACAAAATCAACTATTGTTTGTGGATTTTGCTGAGACCAGTTAAAAAGAAAAAAAAAATCAAAGAAGTTGGTGGAGCCTGCGTGTAAGTGGCATAAAAGATTTTTTTAAATCTTGAATAAACAGGTATGAATAAGCAAGAAAAAAAATAAAAATTAACAAAATGAAATAACTGTAAGGCCTGTTCGGCAGGCGATGTGTCATCCGACATTGGGGATGGAAGAAGGAAGGGATTCAGACAATGCTTATGCATGATGTTGTCGTGGTCCTGTCCTTCTCCTGTCCTCAGGCAGTGCAATCATGCTGCAAATCATTGATGGGTTTTACCTGTCGATGACTGGCGATCATGCAGCCCTCCCACGCCACCCATGTGCACTTACCTGGTGTGCAGAGGTTCTTGGAAGCGCAATGGCTGTGCCTTCTGCCCCAGCACAGCCTGGGACAGTACCCAGCTGTGCTGCAAAAGGAAGAGGCGGTGCCATTGCACTTCCTCCATTCACAGAGGCAGCCAATGCTGAGGGGAGCGCTCCTGTTGTGCTCCCCTCCCAGGAGAGGCTCTATCGATATCCCCATGGGACACCGCTGGGATTTGGCAAGCTGCGGAAAGGACCTAACTGTACACGCTTGTAACTGTCTTCTTCAACAAACTAAGAACATTGCCTTTTAATAAAAACTGATACATTGGCATTTTGAGTAATATCTGTTACCTATATTCATTCGCTCTCCCTCTCTCTCTCTCTTTGACCCTCACACAGGGAAAGAGGGAGAGAGAGACATTCTAAGTCCACATTAAGCATCTATGCCAGATTGATGTACAAGCTAAGTAAACAATAGCTTAGAACTGGTTTGGGTTTGAGGGTTGAATGTGTCCCATTTTGGTACTGTCCAGACACCCATGAGTTACACAGCACTGTTTTTGGCAAACCAGCAGGTTCCCTTTCACACTGTACAAATATAGTGCTTTTGTATCTCTTCTGGGAAAACCATTGTGGTGTAGTGGTTTGAACATTCGACTACCATCTTGGAAACCAGGGTTCAATTTCCTGCTTGGCCATGGAAACCCACCTTGGGTGTATTACACACTCTCAGCCCTGGTAAGCCCCATGATAGATTCACCTGAGGGTCACTATACATCAGAAACGACTTGAAGGCTCACAACAACCACCACCTCTTCTGGGTTCTGTGGGGGCAATCAAAATGAATACTGCAAATGTTTAAGTCACAGTTTAAGTCACACACACACATATAAAACAACAATTCAGCAAATGATATATTAAATCGAACACATATCCAATGTTCCACAAGTTCCATGCATCCAATGAGGTGCCAGTGCAGGACTTGATAGTAGAAATGTTCTGCGTGTGCTGGTCAGTACAGCAAGCAATTTTGGAGACAAATCTGAAAGCCTTAAATAAAAGATACAACAGAGTTGCAAATACATAACAGAAATTCAGTTATAAAGAACTAGCATATTTACCCAGCCTTGCCTGGGATTTTATTTTCTCATAGGTAGTACTTGTTAGAAATTCCTTAGATATTACCTTACCTTACCTTAGTAATTAGATGTGGTTGAAATACACATATTTGAGATCCTGTGTCTCTAATTCCCCAAACTGCCTAGTCCAGTACCTGTAACTTTTCCCCATATTCCTCAATCCAATATGTATTCAGAGTTATTAACATACAGAGTTTGGTTTCCTGAGGGAACACACTGCCCTTCTTTTTGCTCCTAGGCCTCATCTCCATAGCAACTGGCCTGAGCTCTTTGGCTGAGAATTGTAAAGGTGTCATGGACCGAGATTTTTGGTACGTTTGACCTAGAGAGAAATTCAGCCACCCTGGACTATAGGATCCCAACAGAAGACACATAGGAAATCAGATCTGGGTTTAACCACTATTCATGGAACATTTATTAAGACATGAAATACAAAAAAATCACATTTCTGTATCAAGAGCTCTCTTTCACTCACACAATCACATTTCACATTTCACATTCATTCTACATACTCACAAGACGGTCCTTCGCCGAACATTGGCCAGATGTCCTCGAAGGTATGGATGCCCTCTGCTGCAGCCAAGGGTCATGAAAGTGAATTGAAAATCTTCCCCTCTTTATAGTCATGTCTCTCACTTCTTGAGAAAAGGACATGTTTTGCTGGTTGCCAGGGTTCCAGGACTTTCATTGTATAAAGGCAATCAAGCAATTAAAAGAATAATTCATATCATTTTGTGCCGTCCTAATAAAAGGTTGCTTGCAGAAGAATTGGTCATATATCATGTTGTCAGGAAATGTATCAAATGCCTCAGTGGTTCTCGGACATGCAGGGTAGGGTAGGGTCAGAAAAACATCACCACTTGCCCGTCTGAGGGTGTGCCAGGCTTTCACGGCTCCTTGTTTCTTCTGCCTTTACACATAAGAACTTAACTGTTTTCTTAATAAAGGTATTGATCACCGTTGAATATCGTAAATTCGTGAAGGTGGATAAAACATAAAGGCAGTCAAAGGGGGTATGCATTGTAGGCAACATCAAATATCAATTAATCAAGCCACACTTTTGGGTCAGTGCAGCTTAGGAGTACGCCCTGTTTGTGCCAAGTCCTTATTAAGTCCTTATTGTTTTGCAAACTTTCTTCTCAAGTCAAATCAGCATTCCGTGAGTTCTCAATTCCACAGTTCAAAGAATCCTCGCCTCACAATCCAAATCCCTCCTTACAAGAATGCACTGCGCGCGGCCATTTCAGTTTGGTTCAGGACCGTACTTTTCCATCTGGAACCCATTCGTTCATCACAAAGGCCCCTCCCTGAACTGCCAACCCCAGGATTCCACAGAATCTTCACAGCCAGCCAATCATATTGAAAGGGTTAAACTGAAGAAGCTATTGCTAAAGTAGAAAAATAGAGAAAAATAAGGTGAGCAGATGCATCCTTTATCTTATCAGAAGGCTTATCAGAAGTGCTTAGCTATGCAGGGAACCTGGGGAGTTTTGAGGTCGGTGAAACTCAGCGAGAGTACTCCCTTGGTACCAAAATATATCATTTTGAAAGCTGTAACCTGGGTCTTTGTAACCTGTAAACAGTTCATATATGGTCATATGTAATCATTTCCTGTAACCTGTTTACAAGAGTGTATAAAAGAGTGTTGGTACCTGACTCTGGGTTCTCAGTCTTTGGAAATTCATTCCACTGAGATCCCTGCAGTAAAATAAATCTTTTCTTGCTTTCTAATCTGGTGGTCTCAGTTCTTGGCGAGCTACTTCAATAGGAGGCCTTCGCCTGCCTGACACAGACAAACAGACAAGCTCACAAACATACAAACTTTGACATTTATATAGTAGATTTTCTCTTTTGTCTCCTCCTCAATAGATAATTGAATATTCTGCTACCTCATTGAAAGTGAAAAGAGCCTAATCCTTATCTCTGATAACTAAAGCTCCTCTCCTTTGCAGCATTCCCTGCCCTTTATGAACTCCAGTACAGACATACCTTTCTAATGCAGCAAGTTAGGTTCCAGACCACCAATGTAAAATGAATATTGCCTTAAAGCAAATCACAGCCTTATTTATTAAATTGCCAACGTGTTTAAAAGCCTAAAAACATGTTTACATTATCATTTATTAAGTGGGCAATAGTGCTAAAAAGATGCCAAAGTAAAAACAATAAATAAAATTAGTTGTAATATGACACAGATATGAAGTGCACCAATGGTGTAAACAGACTGAGTACAGGTAATAAAATGGCACTCTGTTCTAAAATCGAAGAGTAATGTATTAGCAAAGTGCCTTAAAGTGAGGGATACCTGAATAAAGAACAGCCCTTCTTTTAGGATTTCCCCATACAGTGGGCCAAACCAATAATTCACAAAGGTTACGCTTTGGTACCCCTTTGATTGATGTGGCTCCCTCCTATAGAATCCTGGCATTTTTAGTTTTGTCAGGTGTTTAGAATTCTCTGCCAGCCAGCTCTAGTGTCTTGTTAAACTACACATCCCAAGTTTCCACTGGATGCAACTATGGCAACTGAGGTGCTATCTAAGTTCCATAATTGTGTAGTGTGAAATGGATTGCAAAGTTAGCTTCTTTTCACTTACAGTTTTTTTTTTAATTTCAAATCTTCAGGGGGATAGATCTCACTCTAAAATATTCTAACAGAATTTTGGCCTTTTTGGTATTGGGAGTAGAGGGGCCAAGGGCTGCACAAAAATATTCTGGGTCAAATGTGACCTGGAAGCTGCCCCATTCTTAGGCCCTTTCCACACAAGGGGCGGCGAAACAGGGGGAAACGGGGCGGCGCACGCAGGGACGGAGCTGACCTTGCAGCGGGGTGCTCCGTCCCCCAGGGAGCAGCGCATGTTTGCCGCTCTAAACATCGGTGGCGCTTGGCAGCGTTCAGAGGCACCCAAAATGGCTTCCGGCGGCTTCTGGCGGCGCTCCACCAATTGGGGCAGCGCACCAGCCAGAAGCCTTCCCCCGGGCAGCTATGCAAGGACGCGCTGCAGTTCTAAATGGGGCGCTGCGACGGAATAGCGTGTGCAAGTTTTAAAAAGACCACTTGAAAAGTGGTCTTTGTAAAACACGGAGCGCCATCCCCGTGGCCACGAGAGGGCAGTTTGAGGTCTAGAACCTTCCCTTTTTTCACTGCTCTAGCTCACCCCGCAGTGTAGACGACCTCCGTGTCTGGTCGTCCCAGTGCGAGGATTCACCCCCGTGTGGAAATGGCCTTAGCTGGGTCTGAGATGGAATAACAAATACCACCCCACATCACTCAAGTCATGGTGCATAACATCCAAAGCCAGACACATTATTATGGCACATATAGCAGAAACAAATACTCCTTCCTGTCCCTGGCAGTAAAAATAAGCCAATAAAATTAAATGACTAAAAATGTGCTGCCCTTTCATGACATCTCAAGTCCACTGCTTCAGCTGGAACCTTTATTTTGTTCAATAGTAGAGCCAGTCCTACCAATTACCATGCCCTTCAATTGCCCCAATTTGGCAAAGATAGCCCCAATTAATTCCCTTTCTTCCCACTTTTCAGCTACTTTTAAAATGTCCCAGTTTCTCTCATCTCCCCCTGCTTTCCTCTTTGTCCTCATCTTATTGCAATTGTTGCAAACTGAGTTCAAAGTGCAAAAGTAGTTGGCACTCATATTTGCCAGCATATAAAACGCACTGGCGTATAAGACATGCCCCATTTATACACCAGCAAATATTATTTACCAACATATAAGATGCACTGGCATATAAGACGCACCCCATTTTCAAACAGTATTTCTCAGAAGAAAAAGTGTGTCTTATACACCAGCAAATAGGGTAACTCAGTTGGAGGAGGGAAGAGGAGAGGGAGGCAGAATCTTACCCTTCCCAGTAGTATCAGGCAAAAGCTAACTGCTGCGGCCTCTCCTAGGTCATGTGTTCTTCCTCATTAACAACTTTTGCCATCTTGACAACACTCTGATATTGCTTGGCTACCTATATCCCAGTTTCAATCTGTGTGATGTTGGAGGATATGAACTACCTCTGTGTTAATTTCTTTTCTCCATCACTGTCCATTTTGCCCTCCGTTAGTTGGAATCAATGTCTGAAAACAGGGACTTTTTCTACACATATAGATTTCCTGTATTACTTAAAAGAATCCTGATGCTCATGAGCTGAGAAAGACACTGTTAACAGATCTGTGCCATCAGCTTCTATAAATTTATGAGGGTAATAATGGCTAAGGCACAGCGAGAACATGAAAAAGTTACAAAAGTTACTAGGGCACTCATGTCTATTCTTCTTCATCATTTAATCAGTTCTGAATAGGAATATAGTCTCCTTTGCATCAAGTTTTAGTGGTGTCAGCCTCTTTTGTGGTTTCACATAAATCAATGACAGTAGCAGAGGCTGCTGAGCTTCTACTGGAATTAAATCTAATGTTTCATCTTTAGATCTGAAGAGGGGCAAACATACTCTCCCTTCTCTCCAAGCTGATCAATAATTAACTCATGAGGAAGAGGGTTGATTCTTCAGTGTTTGGAAATAAACTCCGATTCGCTGGATCAAGCTCATACTGAGTCCTGGAAACCTGTTGTTGTTGTGTCCCTTTAAGTTGTTTCTGACTTATGGAGGCCCTAAGGTGAACCTACCATGGGTTTTTCTCAGCAAGTTTTGTTCAGAGGGGGTGTGGCATTGCCTTCCTCTGAGACTGAGAGAGTGTGACTTGCTCAAGGACGCCCTGTGGGTTTCTGTGGTTGAGCAGGGATTTGAACCCAAACTCCAGCAATCAAAGCACTATACCATGCTGGCTTTCAGTTCCTTGAATCTATTATATCCCTGAAACAAAAGCTACCTTTCATCTCCTACTGAATCACCCCAAGAGAGTGGGAAAGCAGAGTGTGGAAAGGGCTTTTTTTTTTTTTTACTATAGCTCCCAAAATCACTCAACAACCATGGTCAGATCTTGACTGAAAAGTAACTGTTCCACTCTGGCAGTGAGTGAGGGCCTTCTTTGTGGCTGGTTCCAGCCTCTGGAACTTCTTACCAAGGGAAGCCCACCTAGCCTTGTCTCTGCTCACCTTTTACTTCATCTGTAGTAACCTTCCTTCACTCAAGCTGCTCAGTCTGGAATACCGAGTTTCCTGAGTGAAGAGGACCTGAGCCAGATTGAACCAACTCCTGAATGCTCAACCCAGCTCAAGGGTTACATTTGTTCTTTTCATTGTGTTTCTTGTTGCTTATGTATTGTATTGTGTTATTGCTGTCTGCTGCTGTGAATTGCAAGCATGCACTACATTCTCACACAGGAAAAGAGAATGGAATGATCACAAACTACAGGAAAAGAGATTTCACCTAAACATCAGGAAGAACTTCCTGACAGTCAGAGCTGTTCAACAGTAGAATATGGAATATGATGCCTCGGAGTATGGTGGAGTCACCTTCTTTGGAGGTTTTTAAGCAGAGGCTGGATGGCCTTTGCTGAGGGTGCTTTGAGTGCTTGTTCCTACATGGAAGGGGGTTGGACTTGATGACTATTGTGGCCTCTTCCAACTCTATGTTTCTATCCACTCTCAGGGCAATGTGATTTCAAAAATACTATTGGCAAGAACATTAGAAGTGATCTTTCTTCAAGCAGATACCACGAAAGGGGAATAAACAGTGCTCCACATAATGAGATGTGCATTAACCAACATAATTACAGTGGCCCTTTCACATTCTCAAGGGTTTGGGGTGCAGAGCCCTTGCAAAAGCAGAAAAACTGCAAATAACTCCCCCATCCCCCTCCCATTCCGTTGCCTCTGGCCCCTGCATTCCCAAGAGAAGAAAAAAGACAAACTAAAAGGCTTACTGGTACTTTCCCCTCAGTCAAAGAAGAGCATAGTTGTGGGCTTCTAGTTACTTCCCATGGGCATCTTGAAAAAGGAGGGCAGGAGCAAAGAGAGCCCTGACCAATCATCAGCCATTACACAGCAGAATGTGCAGCCACATGATGGAGAAGACAGGCTTCTAGCAGTGGGAGGGAGCTTTGCTCACCCATTTTAAGCACAAGCCTTGCAAGCCTGGAGTGAGGAATGCAAGGGAACGGGGGGAGGAGAAGGGGGGAAGGCAGGTGCCTCATAAATAATCAAATTTGTGAAAGTCAAACTCTTGAATGCGAGGAGAGGACTGTAGTCCTCATTGTGCATTGCAGTCTACACAACCAGAGTTGTACCAGCATCCTCTCTAAGTGTCCTGATTTGGCAGGGACAGACCCCGTTAATCTGCTGCTGCTGCCCCCTTCCTTTCTCAGATGCTTTCAAAATGTCTTCTCGTCTTCTCCCACTGTCAGCTTGCTTCAATTGTTGCAAACAGAGTTTAAAGTGCAAAATTTGATTGCACTTGTTTAATTCAACAGTAGGCAGAGTCTTTCCCTTCCTAATCTCAGCCCACCAATTTTTGAGCTTTTCTCTCTCTCTTTTTTTCTTTCTTCAGTAGTTTAGTATGTTCTTTCTCATTAAGAACTTTTGTGCTCTAATTGTCTGGCCTTACCCTTTGGGTGATGATGCTCAGCCACATATTTCCCAGCTTTTATTCATGAAATGTTGGAAAGGAGATACTAGCAGGTTCTACACACCAATACTCTTGGACCATTGTATAATAACAGGAGGGGTTACCCTGTAAACAAGCAAGATGGGGAAATTAGCTGGAGCACTCTCTTGGCTAACAAGAGGCAGGGCAATGCAGCGGAATCTTTTATCCTATGTATACCGGTTCGGGTCAGTGAGGAGTCAAGCAGTTTCAAAATACTAACAGTATTTATTAAACACAAAATAATAAACACATAAGCACACTCCTAACTAGAAAAGGAAAGAAAGAAAATTTGGGGAATGGGCAATACGCCACCTGTCCAAAGTCCTGGAGATACCAATTGAAGAGGAGGAAACCTGGCATAGGGGCCAAGGGGAATCTGCTGGACCAAGTGGCAGCGAGGCGAGGAAGAAGATCCAATGGGAGCTTCAAGTGATTTCAGCAAGTGATTTTCAGCAAGGTCTGACGAGAGTTCCAGATGGTTCAAGTGATCCAGCGAGAGTTCCAAAGAGCTCTCAGAACGGGGGATTTTTACAAGGAGAAGAACGACCGCAGGCTGGTCTGGTCTCTGGTGAGAACAATAAGTTTTGGGCTGGAGACAAAGCCTCTGAAAGGTCAGAATTTACATGATTGAATTATAGTCCGAATTGACAATGGTATGGCCGGTATGTAGATGAGGCTAGCTCGGCCGTTAAGTGCCTAGGTTGCCAGGGTGTTCTCTCAGGCAGAGAGTCCTTTTGTTTTACTGTGCAATTGTAATTAAGGTGTTTGTGTCGGGAGGTCTTCCCCTGAAGTGGATCTGGCAATATCTGGTGTTTGATAGGAGCAACAAGTATCATCCATGCCGAGCTTCGCGCTTGTTCGGCGGGGCCTCACAAACACTTGGCTGGTGGCAGAAGGCCGAATTATGATATCAAAAATGATATCTTTGCTTCACCAAAGATCAGACCAGGTCGCAGTGGTAACAGAGGCTAGTTTCATTTGGGATCTTGCACTGCATCACATGTAGCTTCACAATTCATCCAGCTTTGCCATCGCAACACAAAGTAAGAACAATCTCTTGAAGCAGAAATCGCACTCCACACTTTACAATAGCTGAGTACATTTTCCTTAATATAAATGACCTTATCTTGAAACAGAAGTGTTCATAGTGTCATTGATAATATAAGCAGTTCCTGAGCAACTTTTGCTGAACGCTTCATGAAATTGTTCAGGATCTGCACTTGACAAGGTGAATGTACTTGCTTGGATGAAGGAAATAAATGGGATGTGAATTCATCCATCCTTCAGACAAGCTTTGCATGACAGGAGGCGCATGTTTAGCTGATAGAGCACAGGGGGCAAACATTGCAAGAAAAGAGTCAACTAGGCATATTGCATTAACCGAGAGTCACAAGCGACATCGATCATTAAGATAAATAAGAGATGGAGCAAATGGAAGTTTCACAGCGTAGGAACAGAACACCGTAAATCTGAAGTAGCAGTTCTCATTGGAAAAGAGTAAAGACGTTGTACTTGAAAATGTGTTCTTGTGCAATTCAGTTCCATACTTTGGAGGCATAAAAGAATGAATAAATGGACGGAGATAGGAACAAAGATGCATCCATGCAGCTTACTCCACAGGGAAACTCCCAAAAGAACAGGGAACACAATAAACTGATCATAGTGAGAATCAGTGTGAGAGACTGGGATTCAAAGAGATCAAGGTTCATGTCCCTACTAAGCACTGAAAAATACTGGGTGACCTTGGACTAGTTAGTTATTTTCTTTCTGCTTGACCTAGCTCACAAGGACATTGTGAAGATAAAGCGGAGGGAGAGCTATATCACAACCTTGAGCTTATTGGACAAAAAACAGGATATAAATGTAACTAATAAATAAATACAACAAATAGTGAAACGGTACAAAAGAAATTGCCCTGGGAGGCCTGGAAACCATGCCCTATGAGGAGAGGCTTAGGGAGGGGGGTATGTTTAGCTTGGAGAAAATAAGGTTAAAAGTTGAGGTGATAGCTGTGTTTAAATATTTCAGGGGACTCCATATGGAGGAGGGAACAAGCTTGTTTTCTGCTGTTCCAGGGACTAGGACATGGAGTATGGGCTTCAAACTTCAGGAAAAGAGATTCCATCTAAACATTAGGAAGAATTCCCTGATGGTAAGAGGAGTTCAACAGTGGAATACATTTCCTTGGGGTGTAGTAGAGCCTCTTTCTTCGGAGGTTTTTAGGTGGATGGCCACCTGTTGAGAATGGTTTAACTGAGTATTGCTGCATGATAGGGGGTTGGACTCGATGATCTTAGTGGTGTCTTCCAGCTCTATGATTCTATGGCCTAACTGTGGAGAATAATCCCTAATTTTGCTCCTGAAATCCAGGTTACTATATGGATTTTGGCCATTATAGTGCATTCCTGCACCCTGCTCTGCATTTGTAGGGCATTTACTGATCATAATGAAAAAGAAGATGATGCCAATTAGCAGACAGTTATGAGGTCTAGACAAGTAAGACATTTTATTGCATGTCCTGCATTAAGTACTTATGTGACTCCAGTCAAAATTAGCTAGAATGAGTTACTTCTTGGACTAGATCTCCCATAACCATCCAGCTAGCATAGTGGGTAACTCTTTCCAAATTTTGAGTAAAACCAATTTGCCAATGGTTTGCCAAGAAATCTGGCAGAAAATGACCAAAATCATTTTGTTGCTTGAGCCAAAGGGCAACATGCTTTCTTTCCTAGGCTATGTACAGTTGCTGGTTTCATTGCTAACATTGGTGACTGTAGTTACGGACAACAGGCTAGGTCAGGGAGTGAAGACCTAGCTGCATGGATGCATCTGGCTTTCAGTATCTAGCTGCCATACCCTACTACACTGCAGCACATAACAACAACAATAATAATAATACCTAGCAACTTGGAGGCCAGAGAGTGGCAGGATGAGGCTTAGAGCTTCATTTCATTACCAGGATGTAAACCACTGGGCAAGCCTGAGACCCTAAGTAGATACCTGTGGCACTGGACTTTCTCTCATTCTATCAGGAAATGAATTCACACACACAAATATAACAGTGCATATACACTATTTATTAGGAGCGTGATACATAGTACAGGACTTCAGTGAGTGCACTGGAGGCAATTAGCAAAATTCAAAACATTAAAGGCAAAGAGTTTCTCATCCCACCCGCAAGAGACCTTGGAGTTCTGCTTTAGCCTGGCAGCGCTTATCACTATATTCCTAGCTTTGTTTATCTAACAGTCTCTGGTTCTCATACCTTGTTACAAGCAAGCTGCTACTTAGCTCCTACTACATGTCCCATAACTAAAATATGGAGGGCTACCTGACACATACTAAGTTTTTTTACTTTGAAACCTAAAAGTGTATAGTTATCTGAACTGTTTCCACTATAGTGGATTCTCTGTTCATGTGGGGGTTCCATTTTAGGAGCTTCTGTGAATTGCACAATTCACAAATGCTTGCATCCCATTATATTCAATGGGGGTGATGTGTGATAGATGATGCCTCTGAGACTGAGGAGCAACTGATTGTGCCAAGGACCGAGCCAGTGAGTGGGATATATGATGCCTCTGAGATCAAGGTGCACCTGACTGTGTCAAGGACTGGGCCAATGAGTGAGCAAATCAACTTGCAAACATCCCCCGCACTGGAAGGTCAAACAGAGACGGAGTTGCCCCGGCCAGCTCATGACAGAAAGGGAGCCAGCAGTGATTCGGAGGAATTACAGCCACCTGTGCCCATCAGCCCTCAATCACGCAGAAGGCTGAAATGGACTGCTCAGAGGGAAGCTGCATGGACTAGGTTGAGGAAACAATAACAAGCAGCACCTGTTCACAGTGGCTATTTAAGTCTGCTGGCATGGCTGCTCTTTGCTTGCAGCAAATTGCTAGCAAGCTTTCACGACCTTTGTGTCTCCTGCTCCCTGAAACCCTCCAGACACAACTCTGCCTCCTGAACCTTAGGACTGGACCTTGACCTGGTTCGGCTTGCGTTTTCCTTGTGTTTGGTATATTTGGACTCTCCCTGCAAGTATTCCTGACCTCCCTCCTCCCTTGTTGGTTGTGGCTCGGCAGAGAGAGATTTCTGACATGATGTGCCTGTGGATGCTTCAGTGCATCCACGTACATGTTGCCACCATTTTAGGTACAGGGATGTGACTTTGTGCATGACCTGGAAATCATGCATATGGAAATCATGAGTAAGGATGGGTCCAATGTGCCTTCTTCTTTTTTCTTCACATTAAATATATTGTCCAGTACTTTGAGGCCCCTCTTTAAACTGCAAACCCCAGGATTCCATAGGATGCTGAAAGTGAAATAATAGCACTATAACAGCCTAGTGTGGAAGTGGCCCTAGATTTACTCAAGTGTAACTGTTTCATATTTACAATCTCAACTCAGTCATGATTGTGACACTATTGGCCAGGATCACAGCTCCCTCCCCACCACTGCCAACCTACTTTACTGTGCAACAGCTTGAATGGCAAAAACAAAATCCATCCTGCCTGCAATTGGAACATAGGTGAATGATGTTTCCATCAGCTGGGTATGTGTGTGAGTCAGCAGAGGTTATTCACTTAAGTACCCTTAACTAAGTAGCTGGTGTAGAATACTGGCCATGACTGTCAGCAAATACTTTTGACCTTCCTTAGTATTTTTATTCCATTTTTAAATTTCCATAACAGCTTCACTGTAGTAGGGTTTTGGGGAACATGGGAGCTGTAGAAGAAAAAGATCACTCTCCTCACTGCTGGATTCCCAGCAGTGATGGAGACTTGAGTCAACAGTGATGGAGACTTGAGTCAACAGACTCAGACTTAAGTCACTTCAGTGACTCAACTTGGACTCAACTCAGCTATAAATGATGCACTGACTCAACTCGACTCAAGACTTGTATACTTTTAATGATGGACTCGATGCCCTTGGTTCACTAACATAATACATTCATCCAGAAACCTTACAACTTTGAACAACAGCTCCATCTCTTTTTGCCTACTAGTCACATGACAATCTCTCTCAAGCCCAAAATGTGGGTGCATTTCTCAGAGGACAACAGAAAACAAGATAGGCAATGGGCTTGAGGCCAGCTTGAGGTCTCCTCAGCAGCCTGTCCCCACTGCATATCAGAGGAGCCTTCTAAACATTTTCTAAGAGCAAAAGACAAGATTTACCCACAGACTGAAGGGTGTATTTCTCAGAGGGAAGCAGCAAATGTGTTAGACAGCAGGCTTGAGAAAGAAAGACCCTTTTTTCGAAAGTTTTTGAATCTTCAGCAATGGAGAGTAAGATAGGAGCCGATTTCCCACTTCCAAAGCTGCAGATGGCAAAATTGTAAATGTGGAGAGCTGACTCTGCTTAAATTGTTAAAACTGACTTTATTTCACTCTATCCAATAATTCTGGAATTTTGGTTGGGGTATAAAGTTGGCTTCCAGACTTCACTTGAGACTTAACTTGAAAGTATCTTCATGGACTTGAGACTTGACTTAGGATCGCTGCGCAGAGAAGATGGTGAATTACTCACAGGGGGAAGAGAAAAGGCAGAACTACTTAACACCTTCTTTGTCTCAGTTTTTTCCCAGAAGGATACAAGCACTCAACCTGGCGGTTGGGGAGCAGGTGAGGAAGCAGGGCAAATGAGGCACGTAATAGGTAGAGAGGTGGTACAGGAATACCTGGCCACACTGGATGAATTCAAGTCTCCAGGGCCAGATGAATTGCATCCTAGGATATTAAAAGAGCTTGCAGAGGTCATTTCGGAACCGCTTGCCATAATCTTTGAGAAATCTTGGAGGACAGGAGAAGTTCCAGCAGACTGGAAAAGAGCAAATGTTGTCCCCATCTTCAAGAAGGGGAAAAAAAGAGGACCCAAATAATTATCGCCCAGTCAGCCTGACATCAGTACCCGGAAAGATCCTGGAGCAGATCATTAGGCAGTCAGTTTCTAATCACTTAGAAAGCAAGGCGGTAATCACGAGAAGTCAACATGGATTTCTCAAAAATAAGTCATGCCAGACTAATCTTATCTCTTTTTATGACAGAGTTACTAGCTTGATAGATGAAGGGTATGCTGTGGATGTCGCATACCTCGATTTCAGTAAGGCCTTTGACAAAGTTCCCCATGACATCCTTGCAAAGAAGCTAGTAAAATGTGTGCTGGACAGGGCTACTGTTAGTTGGATTTGTAATTGGTTGACTGACCGAACCCAAAGAGTGATCACGAATGGCTGCTTTTCATCCTGAAGAGAAGTGACTAGTGGGGTGCCACAGGGTTCTGTCCTGGGCCCAGTGCTGTTCAATATTTTTATCAACGACTTGGATGAAGGAATAGAGGGCATGCTCATCAAATTTGCAGATGACACCAAATTGGGAGGGGTTGCTAATACGCCAGAGGACAGGATCAAAATTCAAAATGACCTGGATAGATTGGAGAGCTGGGCCAAGGCTAACAAAATGAAATTCAACAGAGAGAAGTGTAAGGTCCTACACTTAGGTAGAAAAAATGGAACACAGAAATATAGGATGGGGGAGAAGTGGCTGGATAGCAGTACGTGTGAAAGGGATCTAGGAGTCTTCATAGACTACAAGCTGAACATGAGTCAGCAGTGTGATGCGGCAGCCAAGAAAGCCAATGCAATTCTCGGCTGCATCAATAGGAGTATGGTGTCTAGATCGAGGGAGGTACTGGTACCACTCTACTCTGCTTTGGTTAGACCTCATCTTGAATACTGTGTCCAGTTCTGGGCATCCCAATTCAAGAAGGACATGGTCAAGCTGGAGCAAGTCCAAAGGAGGGCGACCAAAATGGTGAGAGGCCTGGAAGACATGCCCTATGAGGATAGACCTAGAGACCTGGGTATGTTTAGTCTGCAGAAGAGAAGGTTAAGAGGGGACATGATAGCTATGTTTAAATATTTGAAGGGATGCCATGTAGAAGAAGGAGAGGGCTTGTTTTCTGCTTCTCTAGAGACCAGGACAAGGAGCAATGGATTCAAGCTGCAGGAAAGGAGATGCCACCTGACAGAACTTCCTGACAGTCAGGGCTGTCCGGCAGTGGAACATGCTGCCTCGGAGTGTAGTGGAGTCTCCTTCCTTGGAGGTTTTTAAGCAGAGGTTGGATGGCCATCTGTCGGGAGTGCTTTGAGAGTCTTCCTGCATAGCAGGGGGTTGGACTGGATGGCCTGTGTGGTCTCTTCCAACTCTACATTTCTATGATTCTATGATTTCTATGATTCTATGACTTGAAGGTAGAGACTTGAGTCTTGGAGTAGAAGACTTAAATACATTACTGATTGCCAGCCCTATGTTGGATCCTGCCCTTAAGAAAGATTTTAGTCAGAGGGTCAGGGATGGTATGGCACTTCATGGAGTGCCATGAAGAACCTTCCTTTTAAGTAAAAGCAAGGCCTCAGCATTTTCCTAATGTGGAAGCATCTTAGGTATCAAAGGAGTCTTTTATCCCATAAATGTGTCACTATGCCTCGTACAACCAGATCTGAATTGCTCATTTATTTATTTAAGTGTATTCCTCTTGTGATTATTAGCAGCTTGCCTATAATGAACCAATTAACAGTATATCATTTCTGTTATATACTAAATATACTAAATGAAGCACGGCTGCACAAAAGTGTTTTTAGCTACTAGACATAAATTAGGCATCCAGAGAAACCAAAACTGATTTATTTTAAGAATCAGCCGGGCTTGCCTGAAGAAACATGAAACACCTGTTCAGGTAGATACCTTGGTGAATACATATCTGTATTAAGATAGGCACAGAAAACAACTAACAGCATTGTTTTTAGGCAGAACTTGGGAAGATATCACAAAAATCAAATAGGTTTAAATTGTAAACAGTTATTTATATCAATGAAGCACCAGATTCTTCAGCTCCCATCTTTCTTGTTGATGTCCATTGGAGTGTGTGCATGCTATTTCTTACCAGCCCATTGCTAAAGTTTTACGCTAAACAAAATTTGCAAGGTATATAATATAGGTTATCTGAGTCTTCCTAGCAGGATTGCCAAGTCAGCAGCATCCTATTACCTGAGATTTTGGGGAAAAAACATGAGACCAATCAGTGTGCCTTTGTGATGTCACAAAGGTAAAGCAGGCAAGGATTGGAAGGGGAGCTGCAATTGTTTCTGGGCTAATTGTTTGTTGATCTGATCCCAAGGAGAATCCAGCTAAATTGGTCCAAAATCTGATAAAACTTGGCTAACCTTACAGCAATCCAGAGCAGGGGTTGGAATATTATTGATGGAAAAGTGGGAAGCAAAATGCACCTAGCAGCTGCAACAGTTGTACTCTTGGTGCTAGGACTTCCATCCCATGTAGCCTTGCCCTACAGCATGCAGGACACAAGGGGAATTTTTGCAGAACTACAGTATTTCTGGGGCTTTTGGATAGATCAGTGCCAGCCCACAGGGAATGCTTAGCCAACCACTGCATCACTGCTGCCAGAGCTCACACAACAAGAAGGCCCATGGATCATGACATCGGCCATCCACTGTTTGTCTTGGTCCAAATGGCATGGTGGTACCACTAACATGCGCTTACCATTTCCTTCCTGAGCTCCCTCCTTTGCTGTTCAGTGCACTGATGTTGCACAAGCACAACACATATGCAAAGACCTCCATGCTGAGCCAGGGAGGCCTGGCATGAATTACAAAGGGGTGGTGATGGATGCCTAGGTTTTAAACCACTGCACAGACAGAAATCAAACTTTCTCCTTCTCTTCTGCCACTTGTCCTGAGATTTGCCTTCCAGCCTGCTGACCTAGGGACAGAGAGATTACCAGCAAATGTGAACCCAGGGCTGTCTCACACTGCCACTGAGAATTTAAAAGTGGTATACACCCTGACCCACCTTGGTACTATCTTTCTACTGAGATGAGGTTTCATGTTCCAGTGAGGTAAGACTACTATAGCATTGCTACTGATAGAGTCTCCTAATTCAGGCTGTTGTTTGCTGAGAAGCCATTTTACTGAGGAGTTATTTAAAGAATGAATACACTGAGGCTATTGTACTTTGGACATGGAATGAAAGGATATGGCTCATTGGAAAAAGACAATATTGTCAGTAAAGTGGAAGACAGTAGGAAAAGAAGAAGACCACATAACAGATGGATTGATTTAAATCAAGGAAGCTATGGGCCTAAGTCTGCACAAACTGGATGGAGCTGCTGATGACCTGAGTCTGTGGCAGTCTCTCATTCATAGGGTTGCCATGAGCTGAAGCTGATCAGGTAGCAAATAATAATATAGCAGTAGCAATATAGCAAAGGCAGTTACACTTCTACACACTTATCAGTGCAAAGCACTCCCTAACTCAATTTCATCTTGGGCTGCATCAGCATTAGAGTTGCCCTCAAAGGGCCAGTTGTATCTGTAAGACTATATAAACGTATCTCCTCTTTTATTGTATTAAATAATTGCCTCTGCATTCGATTATTACTGGATTTTAAATTGCCTTCCCTTTGCATCGCCTTTTTTTCTTGGACATTTTGGGGCCATATGATTGTAGTTTATGGTCCTTATACCTCTGTAAAGTAACATAGAATTGGTCAGTATATCCAAAGGGTACCACTTTCTGCTCCCCAGACTGTTCCCTTCTTAGAATACATTGCAGCCGGGGGCTTGCAATGTGGGGATCAGACTCGCCGGGTGTGGGGGAGTGCCGCAGTTGCAGGAGAGGTGCTAGGGCCACATGAAATGGCCTGGTAGGCTGGATTCGACCCGCAGTCCTTGTGTTTGACACATGTGCCCTAAGCAATTTGCAATGTATTTAGCTAATTGCCCCCAAAAAGCTGGGTACTCATCTTACTGACCTACGGAATGATGGAAGGCTGAGTCAACCTGGAGCCCTGCAGGATTGAACTCACGAAGTTGTGGCTGCAGTACGAGCATTTAACCACTGCGCCTCCAGGGCTCTTAACAATAATAACAATATAAAAATAACAACAATATATCCTGATGCACCCAGAAACTGTGAAGAAACCATTCTGGTAACCATCTTGAAGAACATCTCCGTCTTGACAGTTAATAGAATAACATCATCATTTAGCATGCCTCCATCCTCACTTTACTGAAATATCTGTGACAACAGGAAAAAGAGGTTTCTATGATACTCAAATGTAGTGCTGTTCTCCTCAGAGGATCTATCAGGCTACTTCATTGTTCTGCTTCCATCAAACAAACAAATAAAAAATTTAGGAAGGTGTTTCTCCAGGTTACTGAGGGTTTTCATTTAACTCTTTGATGATGCTCATTTATACAGATTTGTTTTTGTGTTCCGTGCTGCTTCTGCTGGTAAATTGGACTGAATATCTATTGACTTGAATTGGATTGGGCTGTTGCTATTACCTTGGTTTTTTGCTTGGTTTTTAATTGTCCTTGTAAAAAAAAAAAATACAGTTATTGTACTGTCTTATACTTCACTTTGAATTACATCAAATGCTCCTTTAGCAGGTAAACAAGCTTTTAAAAATGAATAAATTAAGGGGAAGACACTGCTACTTAATATTTTATTTCTTTATGTAAGCTGTAGTCCAGCCATGTTGAAAATTGGAGGAAGCCACCCAACACTAGTTTTGCTGTCCACATCTGTTGTTGCTATGTCCCTTCAAATTGACTCCAACTTAAGGTGACGCAAAGACATATTTTTTTCCTTAGCAAGATTTATTCTGAGAATGTTTCTCATTTCCTTCCTCTGAAGCTGAGAGATAGTGACTTGCCCAAGTGGCAAAGCAAGGATTCAAACGCTGGTCTCCCAGAGTCCTAGTCCAACATTCCAACTTTCTATCGCTTTGTTGTTGTTGTTGTGTGCCTTCAAATCATTTCTGATCTGTGGCAACCTTAATGCAAACCTATCATGGGTTTTTTCGAAGGGCTGAGCGTATGTGATGCACCCAACATCACTCAGTGGGTTTCCATAGCCAAGCAGAAATTGAACCCTGGTCTCTGACACTCAAACCATTGCCCCAAGCTGGTTCTGTCCTATCCCTTTATTATGGAAATGATGCACATTTAATGTAGAAATGCCTCCTTACTTTTTTGTAGGCTACCAACAAAATTAGAAATTGCTAAGAACTGGAAGGGCAAACTACAAAATTTTTTCCAACCATGGAAAGCAAAAATGTGGCTTTTAGAAAAACTGACATAGATAAAAAAATAATGCTATCTCCAAGCACAAGAAAAGACATGTTTTACAATGCATGGTTTAAATGCATTATCATTAGTTACAGTCCCAAGGCCCTCCAACAGTTAAATACTATTATAGTTACAATTTTGGTTTTTAAAAAATAATTCTTTCCTTTCTTGTTGCTGAAACATAACTACAATTGTTATTTTAAAAGGAAGTTAGGAAGGCCCTCCAAACTCCATAAATTGCCTTAACTTTCTTCTGGAGCCTACAAAAATGACTAACTCAGGATGGGGAAATTACAAGCTCTGCAATATTTCACAGATGAAAACCATGACACATGTTGCCAAGCAATATCAAACTGTGGTCAAGATGGTAAATGATCATAACGAGGAAGAATACACCAGCTAGGAGAGGCTGCAGCAGTTTGCTTTTGCCCGAGTCTATGTGGAAGGTTTCCTCCTGTATCCTCCACTAGCTGAATAAAGTGAGTACAAATTACTTTTGCACTTTTAATTAGTTTGCAGCAATTGGAGTAAGGAGAGGACAAAGGAGGGAGAGGAGAGAGAAACTGGGTCCTTTTAAAAGCAGCCAAAAGCAGTTTATATAAAGTTGGTGTTACACTCTTCATACCAGTATTGCATTTCATTACTAAATTTTCAGTTTCCTAGTTGTTTGATTTAATACATGAGGTGCAGCTTACTGCTATTGATGGGACTTTTATAAATTAAATAAAATCCCATTGAATGGGACTTATTCCAAGGATAATTTGTAAAGTAAACCTCATGAAGCATAGTTTGATTTACTGCTGAGCAAACATACATAGGGATGCCCTGAGAAAAATAAAACTATTCTTTTTTTTTTAACACCTCACCTGTTTGTTTGTATTGCTGTTTTCCAAAATTGTTTCAACAACAGCCTATAGTCAGGCAATTTCCAATGTTTGGTTTAACAGTTATACGAGTTTAAAATGCCAGACCATCTGACAGTTATACGAGTTTAAAATGCCAGACCATCTGTCTTTAAAGACAGGATGGAAGGAAGATGTAAATAAATTTAAAGTAATATCCCCCACATAACACTGTGCAAATGGCTTTTATCCTCAATGCAGTTGATCTTAAGGGCAGTATTCTCCTAACTGGCTTTGGGGGCAAGAAATAGGGATTAGAATGTTGACTGGTACTTCAAAGGTCCTAGTCCCAGTTAAGCCATGATGCTCTGATGCGTGACCTTGAGCCAATCACCTTCTCAGCCTGACCTCATACTTTCTAACTTTTCTGATTTGGCAGCAACAATCCCAATTAATCCTTTCCCATCCTACTATTTCAGCTGCTTTTAAAATGTCCCAGTTTCTCTCTCCTCCTCCAACTTTCCCCCTTTTTTGCAGCTTAATTAAAGTTCTGCTGTACACTGACTTCAAACTACAAAAAGTAATTTGCACTCAACTCAACAGAAGGGAGAGGAAAGGAGTGGGGAGAGCCTTTCTCTTCCCGGTTGGCTCAGGCAAAAGCAAACGCTGCGATCTCTCCTAGTTTGTCTGTTTTTCATTATTAATAAGTTTTGCCATCTTGACAAGACTCTGAGGTTGCTTGGCCACACATGTCGAGGTTTTCATCTCCGATATGTTGGAGGGAATGTTATCTACCTCATTGGATTTTTGTAAGAATAAAGAAGGAGGGACAAGTATGGTGGCTTGAGCTTATTGGCACTCACTGGAGGAAAGAGGGGACATAAATGTAACTAAATATGCATGCATATGTGGCTAAATGAGATAGCTGTGAATACCAGAGAAAACAGAAGCAGCAACAGTAAAGGAGGTGGAAAATTAGATGCAGTTTGTTCAGCCGATGGTGACTTCGCCTCCACCCCATTCGCCGCTACTATGAATTAAGGGTCATAGATATCTTCATTGAAATCTCACTTGCCTGAGCCAAATGCACAAACTGCCAATGAATCTCTGGTACATTATTATTTGTAGCAGTAGGACACCAGTCTGCCTTTGAAATACCATTAGCTGTGTGGTATATATATATCCACATGCGATAATTTATACTACATTGCATTGCTCTTGATTCCTGTTGTGTTTTTTCTCCAGGCTGTAAATTGACAGACTAGTGGGGGCACAAGTCTATGCTGCTTGTACTTAGCATTCTTCAAACAGTACTTGGGGTTATTTAAAAAGCTTTTTTTCTTTTTTAATCTTAAAATACTGAGTGCAATGAATTAACAAAGAGAAAGAAGAAATGCACTGCAAGGACTGTTAAAAATGTACAAAAATAAAAATGGATCTTGTTCTCTCAAATTACTCTAAGATACTCAAAGGGATGCCAGGCTTCTTGTATCATTATTTCATGCCTGAACATAATATCTCAATTTATCACAAATATAGTACCCCAGACTTGAAGCAACCACTTGGAAAGGCTGTAGCTCAAAGCACATACTTTGGATGGTAAAAGCTCCTAGGTCCAGTTCCTAGCATCCTCAGACAGAGCTGAAAAGCATCCTGCCTGAAAGCTAGATTGAAGCTGAAAGACAGTGAGAGCAACCTTGTATGGGGGGACATGATAGCCATGTTTAAATATTTGAAGGGATGTCATGTTGAGGAGGGAGCGGGCTTGTTCTCTTCTGCTCCAGAGACTAGGACAAGGAGCAATGGATTCAAGCTGCAGGAAAGGAGATTCCACTTGAAACTCAGGAAGAACTTCCTGACAGTCAGAGCTGTCTGGCAGTGGAGTATGCTGCCTCGGCGTGTGGTAGAGTCTCCTTCTTTGGAGGTTTTTAAGCAGAGGCTGGATGGCCATCTGTTGGGAATGCTTTGATGTGTGTTCCTGCATAGCAGGGGGTTGGACTTGATAGCCCCTGGGGTCTCTTCCATGATTCTATGATTATTACTCTACCCTACCACGCCTACTACGAGATATGTGATTTTCATAAATTGGACTAATTAATGACCAGAGAACATGATCCGGGTCATACTGACCAAAGGCATGTTTGGGATCATGAAAATTCAGATAGGATTATGTGGAAAAACCTGATGCTGATGAGGTTATGCTAATGCATTTACCACTTCAGGCTCTTGGCATTTTTGAAAACAGTGAAAGATGAACTGCCCAGATTGGTGAGCAATTAGAGACCATCCCTCAATCTTATCCTATGGAGATCTTCTCTACACCCTTACTTGACCAATCATTAAAAGATTGTCATGAGGCCCATCAATGTTTTGTCAGTCCTGAGACAAGCAATCAGCCCATTCCAGACTCCTTTGTCAGTCCCATGGGAAAGCCATTATGGCTTTGTCAATGCACCCTTCATGGAGTGAAATAAGGTATAAAAACCCTAGCTTTGACCCCAACCAATTGTAGCACATAGAACATGGTGCCCTAGACTGCCTTCCCTCCATGCTACTGTCAGATGCTATCTGAGCCACTCTGCTGTGATCCCTTATTCAGGACTGGTAACTATCACCCTTTCCACCCCTAATCAAGTCGAGTCTCAAGTCCTTGCAAGATACTTTCAAGTCAAGTCTCAAGTCTGGGAGCCAACTTTATACCCCCAACCTGTATTCCAAAATTTCTGGACAGAGTTGTAAGTCAGTTTTAACAATTTAAGTCCTCTACTTTTGTGATTTTGCCATCTGCAGCTTTGCAAGTGGGGAATAGGATCCTTCTTACTGCCTATTTGCAAAGCTGGAAGCTTTCTCAGAAGCGTGGAATAGGATCCTTCTTATTCCCCATTATTGAAGCTTCAAGAGCTTTAGAAGGAAGGATCCTTCCTCTTCAAAACCACTGCCTAACACATTTTCTGTTCCTCTTTGAGATACGCACCCTGCACTCTGGGCACGAGTCTTGCCTTCTGCTTTTAGGAAAAGTTTTAGAAAGCTCCTCCTATAGGTAGCAGGGACAGGCTGCTGAGCAGACCTCAACCCTACCTCAAGCTCATTGCCTAACCCATTTGCTGTTCCCTCTGAGAAATGTGTCAACACTTTGGGCTTGAGACAGATCATCATGTGACCAGTAAGTTGTAAGGTTTCTGGATGAATGTGTTATGTTACTGAACCAAGTGCAACAAGTCAGTCACTAAAAATATGCAAGTCTCAAGTTGAGCTGAGTCAGTGTGTAATTTTTGCTGAGTCAAGTCCGAGTCGAGTCACTGAAGTGACTTAAGTCTGACTTGAGTTTGAGTCTATCGACTTGAGTCAACATCACTGCCTCTTAGGGTAACAACCTTTCACAATATGGCACCCTCCAAATGCACTGAACTACTATCTCCATCACCTCGGTCAGCATGACAGTTGTTGTAGTTCAATACCTCTGAAGGACATTAGCTTGAAACAGAATGATGTAGGTCAGGGCTAGACAAAATGGCGATTATGGGGTCATTTTCTCTCCCCCTGCCACCAACCTGCTAAAGACTGTTCCAGTTCCCCAAAATTAAACTAGAAGTGACCAGGGCAAGAATCCTACCAGTCTCTTATGCATGCTTGAGTTTCCTATGTTCGCTGCATTCATAGCAGGAATTTTAGTCCAATATGCAATTCAGTTTATGGTCACAGAAATGGATCTGTGCATGTATTAGCCCACACTGTTATTTCAGGGTACATCCAGCCTGCTTAAAAAGATCTGAAGGTCTGAGGTTTTGTTCTTGTTCTTTCTGATTTTACTTTGGAGATCCATACACATTTTGTTTATCGCAGCATATTTTCTGTCAGCTCCCCAGGTTAATTTATTTTAACCCAGTATAGAATTAGAAGGGAGCCAAGGTTGTGTAGTGGTTTGAGACTGGACTATGAGGCTGGAGACCAGAGTTCAATTTCCTGCTCAGCCGTGAAAACCCACTGGGTGACTTTGTGTGTGTGACATACTCTCAGCCCCAGGAAACCCTGTGATAGGTTTGCCTTAGGGTTGCCGTGAGTTGGATATGACTTGAATGTACACAACAAATATAAATTGAAATAATAATAGTAATAATAGTAACAATTGCAGGAGGTGTTAGAAAACTGGTGCATTTTACTTTGTGTGATCCATCCCAGATACTAGATTTTGAATATGTTCTCTTTTAAATAGACACAAATATATGAACATTAAAACCATCATTCTTTATTTGAAACACGATTGTTGCAATCACTTTCCTAGCTCGCATTAGTTTTAACATCCTCTTATTCTGAACTCTTCAAAATAATACCCAAATTTCCCTTGATTCATATGAAAAATATTGATTTATAATAGACTCACTGAAGACACTGCAGAATAGATCTCCTTTCCTTCTGTCTTATTGTGATATTTTGAATGAAATTATCTGTTGTGTATGCACAATAGCCTAAATCCAATTGTAAGTCCCAAGTAGGGATGGATAAGTCCCTTACGTAAGTTCCAGTGATTCAGTGGGTTTACCCTAGTAAAGACCAACAATGGGATTTAGGCCTAACTCGATCTAGAACAAGGCTCTTTTGTTCCAAAATGAAAAATCTGGTTCTTTTCTTATTGGATCAAATTGAAGAAGAGTTAACACTGAAATCTGTGGAGACAGATCTAATAATAATTTTCCTACCCCCCTCCCCAAATAAACCACACCCTCTAACAGAGCTGCATTAAGGTTTCTGTGGGCCCGACTCGGGAGGTTTTAGTGTTGTGGCCGGAAAAGAGACGAAGACCAGGTTTCCAGGGAAAAATCAAAAAGCCTTTTATTGTTAACAATTTACTTGCGCAAGGACGACAGCTATTTCCAGGACTGTCGCCCAGATTAATTAAAACACCTAGACTTTATACCTTTGGTCAACAACGTCAGCAATCAATCACATCTAGAGCTTAGCCCAACCCAGAACAGGAGAACAAAGACTTCAGTTACTAATTGACACAAAATGATGCATATGGCCAAAATGAGGTAGCAGGGAGTACGCTTGACTCCCTCTTAGTTCTCAGACGGCTGAGTGAGTGTTGCAAGGCCATTCCTAAAATTGAGATAAGACAAAGACATCTGCTGTTTCACTCAGAAACTCAATTCAATTCGCTTATTTTCCTATTCAAGTAGCAATTCCCTGGATTTAACCCCTTCATTAGTAGGACCTAAAATCCTGGTTTTGTAGGTTCTAAAATTTTCATAGGTCCTTGGCACTGTGCCTGAAGTGCCTAATGCATAAGGTGGCCATCGTATGCATTGGATGGTTCCATCTCTTTCAGTTTGGCAGGGGCAATTGCAATTAATCTTCTGCTGTCCCACTTTTTACCTGCTTTTAAAATGTCCCAATTTTCTCTCCTCCTCCCGCTTCCCGCCCCTTTTTCTTTAGCTCAATTCAACCACTGTAAACTGAGCACAAAGTACAGCAGTAGTTTGCACATAACTCAGCAGGTGGTGGAATATTGCTCTTCCCAAGAAGGCTCAGGCAGAAGTAAACTGCTGCAGCCTCTCCCATCTTGTCTGTTCTTTGCCATTAAGAACTTTTGCCATCATGAACACGCTCTGATGTTGCTTGGCAACATGTGTCCTGGCTTTTATCTGTGAAATGTTGGAGAGTATGATAAACTAGAACTAACCATTGAGGTGTATCATAATGTTCTCCAGTATTTCTTTTAGGGATGAGACGAATCCAGAATTTTCCGAATCCGGATCCGAATCCCTGGAAGGTTCTGGGAATCCAAGAATCTCATGAATCTTGAATCTTTCGAATCCTTTTTTTAAAAAGGGTTTAAAAACCAAGGGAAAGAAGGATAATCTTGGGCAAGACATGCTCTCTCAGTCTTAGCAAAAGCCTAGGCATAGGCAAACCTCCCTCTGAAGAAATCTGGCCAGGACAATTGTCATAGTTTTGCATCAGGATCTCCCCAGACTGAAAATGTCATGAAGACCCTTTGTACACAGGCAGGAAAATGTGGCTTAATCCCACATTTTCCTGCCTGTGTAAACAGGACCACTACAGTAGAGAGATAATCTAGGTCAAAACTGGCTTTTCTTTGCATAGCTCTCTTACCACTGTGTACTGGCCTGGTCTTTGGTGGACCAAAGATATCATTTTGATATCACAATTCGGCCCCACTCTGCCACCAACCAAGTGTTTGTGAGGCCACCGAACAAACGCGAAGCTAGGCATGGCTACTATTTGCTGCTCACACCAAACCAAGCCAGAGATTGCCAGATCTGCTTTAGGGGACCTCCTGAAACAAACACCCTCATTAGACCCTCTGCCCTGAGAGGACACCCTGGCGAGCTAAGTGCTTAACTGCCGAGCTAGCTGCATTTACATACTGGCCATACCATTGTCAATTTGGAACATAACTCAATCAAGTAAATTCTGACCTTTTGGAGACATTGTCTCCAACCCAAAACTTATTGTTTTCACCCAAGACCAGACTACCCTACGGCCGTTCTTTCCCTGATAAAAACACCCAGTTCTGAGAGCTCTTTGGATCTCTCGCTGGACCGCTCAACGGACTTGCGTTTGGACTGCTCTCCTGCTTTGCTGCCACCTCGTCCTGCGAGCTCCCCTCGGCTGCTGCGCCGAGTCCTCCTACCCTCCATTGGCTTCCCCAGGACTTCAGGATTGGTGACGTGCCACCCATTCCCCCAAAAAACTCTATTTTCCTATTCTAGTTAGGAGTGTGTCCGTGTTTTTCGTAGTAATTGTCTAATAAATCTTAATTGCTATTCTGAACTACCTGACTGCTCACTGACCTGACGCTGTAGACATAGGGTAAAAGATCCCCACTAAGTTACCCTGCCTCTCATTAGTCAAGAGAGTGCTCCAGCTAATTTCCCCATCTTTGCTTGGTTTGGTTTGTTGTTTGGGCACCCCTCCCAGGACCCCCAATTCACAGGGTAACAGCTCCTTCTGGCATCCTGGGGTTTGTAGTTTGATGATGCACCAAGCACACTTTGGCAGAGAAGGCTGTGATGCCTTATAAAACTAGAAACCCCAGAATTGTGTCTGAAAGAGGTTTGCAAGTGAGCTATGCAAAGGAATGTTTCAGCTGTCCTTGAAATCTCAAGCCTGTAGCTTCCAGTCAAGTGCTGAACTTCAATATGAAATGTTCAATTTAAATATCTTAGAATACAACCCTAGATGTAATTTGTGAAATTGTTAGCAAAGGCCATTATTACTGCAAGGGAAAAATTCACCTACTTGCCATCTCCCGTTGTATGTCTGGTCTCCTGGGTTTTCAGGCGTCCTGGTCTCCCAGGTTTTCAGGCATCCCAGTCTCCAACAAACTGTTTAGGTGGCGGATTCGAAAGATTCAGTTTGCCTGTCTTGGCACAGGGATTCAGATTCCCAAATCTCGAATCTCTGCCAAGGATTCAAGGATTTGAGGATTAGGTTGGCCCATCCCTAATTTCTTTGCATCAGACCACTGTCAAAGGTCAGCTGGGCACAATCTTCTCCATTGCGATAAGGCATATTGTAATTTTATTTATATTACAGTCATTGGCCAAATCCAAGATCAGGACTGCATAGCACAAATTGCTATGTGTGAAGTTATGCAGTGATTGTGCTATCCAACCCTTGTCAATGTTGCATCATTAGATGTGTAATCAAATGCACCACCCAGTGAACATTGGCATCACGTGTGCAAGTTCTATATCCAGAAGTTTGAAATGAATGTGGATATTCTTCAATGAACAAAAGCATCCAACTGCTTCCATAGGGGAACTTACACATGCCTGAGATATCTATAGGATTCTGGCTATTATTTCTCAATTTGCATCTATACATATAAATTAGTATATGCAAATATTATGCATATATTGTTGTTGTTGTTGTCTTCAAGTCCTTTGTAACTTATGGTATACCTAAGGTGAACCTATCATGGCAAGAATTTTCAGAGGGGGTTTGCCATTGCTTATCTCCAAGGCTGAGAGAGTGTGACTTGCCCAACATCACCCAGTGGGTTTCTGTGGCCAAGTGGGGATTTGAACAGTGGTCTCTTGGAGTCCCAGTGCAACACTCAGATCACTATAGTACTTTTAACTGGTGCATACGGTTGTTCATTTTGTCCCTTTGTATGGCAATGCATTTCATCTTTTTTGGTATGCATGAGTGACCAGTGCTAAAAGATGTGGGATGGCTTCCCGTCTCACTTCAGGTATCGGCAGTGTTGTCATTATCCGTTTCTGCCATCAGCTTAATTTTTTTTCTTCCAATACACAAACAAAGCCTAGCGCAAATGCAGTAGATGTGTTGGCATCAGTATTCTGCTATCCTGATAATGTGGACTCTTTCCATTTATTAAATCTGGTGCCTTCCCAGAACATAGTAACAATATACTGTAACAGAATTAAATCAGTTCCCATGGAAGTTCTCCTGGAATCTAGGATGTTGCGTGACCTGGGTTGCTAAACAGTTTGGAAAAGAACAACAAGGTCTGATTGCCTCTTAAAGAACAGAACTCACCTTATCACACCTCAGGAGGCTTCTCTCATCAACACCATTAAGGAAACTGTAATTTGTGGGTGTGTCCTAAGGTCAAATGGGGACTGCTGAAACAGGAAGGCTTGAGAATGCTTTATGAACTGTAGAGATTAAAATTGTGCCTTACGCCAGTCCTTGTTCATGCTGTTTATAGCTGTTTCCGCACTACACTGTTAGAGTGCTATTATTCCACTTTCAACATCCTGTGGAATCCTAGGGTTTGCAGTTTAGGGAGGGGCATTTAGAATTCTCAACCAGAGAGGTCTTTGGCCTCAGCAAACTATGAACCCCAGAATTCCACAGGATGTTGAAACTGGAATAATAGCACTATAACAATGTAGTGTGGGGAAAAACTTACTTTCAAGAGGAATGACTATAATGAGTTGCTAAAGTGGCCCATAACTAACCTGTAGCAAGATGATGTTTTGGGAGCCAGATCCTCCAAGGACATGAGTTCAATTCTAGTGCAGGCCACGCCAATCTTGGTAAGGCCTGAGGGACTCCAAACTCATTGTTAAGACAGTATCTCTCAATAGCTCGTCCAGTGGTTCTGACTTCTGCTGAAAAAGGCAGAACTTAACTGCCTGCAGAGAACTCTTGTTCAACTGCTTCTGTTTCCCTTGTGAACTGCAAGTAACGGTAGAACAGGATTAGACATAACTCTTCTGGCCTGTACAACTTGTGACTTCCTCTGTCTAAGTCAAGCTCAGCCATGCACTGTGGTTTGTCAGGTGTTTGCTAATCTCTCTGTTTACAGAGTTAAAAGACAGGGGGTTTGGGGTCTCTGTTGTGTTACCACGCATAGGTGGTGGGCTGCATTTGACTTATCTCTCCCATCCCCCAGGAGACCCTGTTAGTGATCTCAAGGTGGCTGTGGTAAAACAAACAAATTCTAAGCACAGATTGGAAAGGCAGGCAACTGAATACATTCACAAATTCCATTCTGTCAGCCTAGGTTGGAACAGATACAGTGGCTTCTAAGCACATTATACATACCAAAAGCCTTGTTAGGATTACAGTTGTGTGTGTACAACTGGTCCTCTCCCTCCTGTTTTCTGATAATATTTGTACTGTTTTCTGCACTTTTTACAAGTCAAAGAGTTTTCTCTACCATAGACATGTTTACCTGCTTATCTGAGTTTGTATGCAAAACCTAACACCCACCTTTGTCCTTTTAACTACTGTTACCCTGTGACTTGGGGGTCCCGGGAGGGATGCCCAAATAACCAAACAACAACAAACAAGGATGGGGAAAATTAGCTGGAGCACTCTCTTGGCTAACGAGAGGCAGGGTAATGCAGCAGGATCTTTTACCCTATGTCTACAGTGTCAGGTCAGTGAGGAGGCAAATGGTTCAAACAACAATTAAGATTTATTAAACATTTATTAAAGAAAAGCACAAGCACACTCCTAACTGGAAAGGAAAATAGAGTTTCAAGGGGAATGGGTGATACGCCCCCTGTCCTGTAGTCCTGGAGAAGTCAATTGTAGATGAGGAAACCCGGCATGGCGGCCGAGGGGAATCTGCTGAACCGAGCAGCAGCAAGGCAGAATGAAGTCCAAGCGATCCGGCGAGAGTTCTAAAGAGCTCTCAGAGCGGGGGATATTTATTGGGGAAAGAATGACCGCAGGCTAGTCTGGTCTTCGGATGAAAACAATAAGTTTTGGGTTGGAGACAAAGCCTCCGAAAGGTCAGAATTTGCATGATTGAGTTAAAGTCCGAATTGACAATGGTATGGCCAGTACGTAGATGCGGCTAGCTCGGCAGTTAAGTACCTAGCTCACCAGGGTGTCCTCTCAGGGCAGAGGACCTCTTTGTGGTAGCGTGCATTTGTAATGAAGGTGTTTGTTTCGGGAGGTCCCCTAAAGCAGATCTGGCAATATCTGGCTTGGTTTGGTGGGAGCAACAAGTAATAGCCATGCCTCGCTTCGCGCTTGTTCGGTGGGCCTCACAAACACTTGGCTGGTGGCAGAGTAGGGCCGAACTGTGATATCAAAATGATATCTTTGCTTCACCAAAGTCCAGGCCAGTACATAGTGGTAACAGTACTCTGTATGACTATCCCATCACCTCTTTTTGCATTTCTATTACATTACCTACTTTCCTGTCCCACATTGGTATAGCTATTTTTATTCTGAGGCTTCTGAAGAAGTAGACTGAAGATCACAAAAGCTTATGCTGAAATAAGTTAGTTTTATAGGTGGCACAAGATTCCTCCTTACTTTATATACTGAAAGAAAAGAAGACAGCTATCTGGAAATCAATGTGCTGTTTCTGTGGGCCTCCTACTGGTGAAGCAGCTTAGTGCACAAATAACAGTACATTCTGAATTCCATCTGCGATAGTCTCTTACCAAATATAAAATGCCTGCCATGTTATTGTTTGTTGTTTTGTGCCCTCATTTCTGCTCTATGGTGACCCTAAGGAGGACCCATCACAAGAGTTTGCCATTGCCTTCCTCTGAGTCTGAGAGAGTGTGACTTGCCCAAGGTCAAGCTAGTGGGTTCCCACAGCCAAGTGGGGGATTCAAACACTGCTTTCCTAGAATCTGAGTCCAATAGTCAAACCATTATACCATCCTGACTCTCTCATGTTACTATATGGTAAACAAATTCTGGTTTGTATTTCTAGGATACAAATATACAGATCTCTTCTGATCTTGGAAGCTAAGCATGGTCAGCCCTGGTTAATACTTAGATGGGATACCACAAAGGTGCTGTAGGCTATATTTCAGACAAAGGAACTGGCAAAACCACCTCTGAGTATTCCTTGCATAAGAAAACCTTACAAAATTCATGGAGTCACCAGAAGGTGACAGGCAATTTGAAGGCACATACATGGATAGGTCAGAGTCTGATCAATAAGGAATGTGAATGGAATGTTCTTTATTTTCAGAACTCTTAGCCTAGAGATACCAATTTAAGAATATTGAAAACAGTATGAGACAATCATCCTTGCCATACTTATGGCCTTTCCACATTACACTGTTATAATGCTATTACTCCACTTTCAACATCCTATGAAATCCTGGGATTTGCAGTTTAGGGAGGGGCCTTTAGAATTCTCAGCCAGAGAGCTCTTTGGCCTCACTAAACTACACACCCCAGAATTCCACTGGATGTTGAAAGTGGAATAATAGCATTATAGCAGTGTAGTGTGGAAAAGGCCCTTGGACTTTGGCCTTTTTATTGTACCACTCCAGTTACTACTCAAAAGGATTTTTCAGGTTCTGGAAGTACTCCATAAATCTTTTACACCAGAGACCACAGCCAAGGAGAGAAAAATGGTGAGCATAGACTATGGTTACATCACACCACCTTTAACTGTCTACCTCCAGCATCAACCTAGATAAGAGACAGGAAGACTTTGCGGGGTCAATAGACATTTCTCCACCCTCCCAGGGCCACCTCAGAACCAGTCCAACCATTCCAAATGAGACAGGAAGAAACTAGAAGATCAATTCACGTTTGTTTTTTTAAAGCACTATTTCTAGCTTTGGGATTCTCTTCTAAAACAAAGCAAGGGGAAACACTTTCTTTAGAGGAGACTCACATGCCATTTGTTGTTTTTAATTGCTGTCAAGTCAGTTTCAACATATGGTGATCCTATGAATAAGAAACTTTCAAGACACCTTGTCATCCTGGTTTTGGGAAGGGGACAAAATGTTTTTGGCTCTGGATGATTCTAGAGAAGGCGCAATAACAGCTTTGGAGAATCAAATGCATCCAGTGGGTTATATGATTCCCACTCCACCTTGATCTAGATAGTGGAACTAAAGTGGCATAGAGAGCCAAATCTGTGATGCTTCCTGATAAGGAGCAATGAGATCCACAAACTGGGCTTTACTTTGAAGCTAGGGCTGAACTTGATGCAGTTGCTGCTTTTTTCTCAACAGCTCAGTGGGCCAGAGCTAAACTGCACAAGACTGTGTGAGCATCCATGATGGGCTATAAAAGTTAGTGGGAGACAGGACTTGTGCTCCAGAGAGTCAGAGCAAGTGAACCCATCAGAAGACACCAGAGCTAGGACAATTGCTATCACTGAGACAGAGAGCATTTCCGCACTACAGTGTTAGAGTGCTATTATTCCACTGTTGACATCCTGTGGAATTCTAGGGTTTGCAGCTTACTGAGAATTCTAAAGGCCCTTCCCTAAACTGGAAACCCCAGGATTCCATAGGATGTTGAAAGTGGAATAATAGCACTATAACAGTGTAGTGCAGAAGAGTCTCAGTTGAAACAGGAAACTTTCCTATCTAGGAAAGCCAAACTGAGTGGACAGGGCCTGTTAAGAATCATTTAATCAATGGCAAGGATGCTTTAACCTGCACTTCTTTGGTTCACCATATGGGGCAGCTGCTGGTGGCCCTGGGGATTCCAGGCTGTAGTTCAATATCCTGAACACAAGCCAGCAAATGCCCACAGCAGCAGGTTGGGTGTAAACGTGGTCAAGTAGTCAGTCCAGTCTGAGTCAACCAAGGGTTATCTAAGCAAGATTCAGGGAGACGCATCAGGGTGGTCTTTAGCCAGCCCAAAAGTTGTATCAGCTATCTAGGTATGTCAGACAGCAAAGAAAAAGCAGAATGGCCCAGAATGAAGTCAGTCCAAGGTCAAGATGAAACAAGAAAGTGAGAAAGTAATGATAGGCAACCAGATAAGCACTAAGACTGGGAGGCAACCATCCGATATTTATGAGCAGTTCCTTCAAGGTCCACAAGCGTCTCATCAATGCTAACTGGATCAGTGTTTATTACTTAAACAGGTTGGGCCTGTCTCCAGTGAAGAATAGGAATGTGTCATCTTCAGCCTCTAGAGTCTCTGCCATGTCCTGCTGGAGAACAGGATTCTCCTCAGCTTCCATCTTCCCTGACTCAGAGAAAGCTGCAACCTCCTGGCAATCTGCCTCTTCATCATCTGAGTCCTGCAAGGGGTGAGTTATGACACTCAGCTCTCTCTGGCAGAGGATTAATTTTGTACCACAGCAAACACTAACATAGAACTAATACTCTGGGTCTATCTTGTCCAAAGGTTTAATTTAGAGATTCATCATTCTTACAAGCCAGTGATATTTCCTTGCCAAAACTCAAAATAGCTGCCATTTTAATGCATGGCAAATGAATTGCCTGTGTTTACAGAGCAAGTTGTGTGCCTTCAGAAAGGCATGGCAAGGAATGAGAGTGAAAATAAATTATTAGAGATAGAAAACATACACCTTTGGGAGAAAGGATTGAATGGAAATTGGCACTAGACAGGTGTGCCACCTACAGAAAGCAAATACGGTGTTGCATTTTGATCATGAGAAATGAATGGGGAACACTACTTTAATTAAATGGAGCAAATTAAAAACTCAGTAACTGGAAACACTGTTTATTCAAAGCTGCAGAGCACAACCCTGAAAATTTTAGAAATCACAGAGATCAGGCATGTGGTGGGATATGAACACAAATCAAGCATTCATGTGCAAACTTGTATCATACAAATGTATATAACACATTGGGTGAACTTCTGCAAGTATTGATGAAGAAGAAAGATGTAGCTGTAAGTTTTGATGGTTGTGGAATCATAGAGTTCGAAGGGTCCGTAAGGGCCATGTAGTCCGACCTTTGCCATGCAGAATACATAATTAAAGCACTCCTAAAAGATACCCATCCAACTTCTGCTTAAAAATTTCCAAAGGTGGCAATCTCCTAGGCAATTTGTTCTACTCTCAACATTTAGATAGCATCTACACATTTGAGAACATGGAAAGAAAGGTGCTTGATCAGACCAAGAACTTATCTAGTTAGCATTCTTTTTACACACCAGTTTACCAAATGCCCATGAGTAAACTATAGGATAACCACAACATAAATTCAATCACACCCACTGTAGTTGCAAACTTCCAATTAATATGTAAGTCCCGGATAGGTACACAACACCAGCACTCATCCCCAGCAACTGGTATTCACAGGCATGAGAACTATGATACAAGGACTGGCAGTTATTGACAGTCTTTTTATCCACCGTGTTTCTTATTATGATATTTCCATCCCATCACTAAGCCAAATGCAAAGGTTGAAAAGGGGGGGGGGGGTTGGACTTACGATTCCCAGAAAACCTCAGGTGATTCTGGGAGTTGCAATCCAAAAAGCAATGTTTCCAAGCACTGATTTAATGTCAATCCTCTGTAGCTGGTAACATTCCTAGGCTGAAAGGCAGAGAACAGCTGTATATTTGCCTGTGTGGCAGGAGCCCCTGAAGCCATAGTTTCTCCTATTTTTCCCTGGTGGCAAATAGCTTCCATAAGGACCTTAGATAGCTCCTTTGAAGTTCAGACTCAAACGCAGATGCCTCCATGGCCTCACTGGCATGGAAGTCACTTATTCTTCTGCTTGTTGTTCTGTGGCATAATTGAAGATGTGAACAAGGACAGCAGTGATAAAATGGAGGAACAAGAGGACTGACCTCCATTGAAAGATTTAAATGTATCTAAAGGGAAGCTGGAGAAGTTATTTTTTGAACTACACTTCTGATAATCCCTCAGTCAACATGAGACTCGTTGTCCAAACTTTGGTGAACATTCTTGAACATTCAGCCTGGCAACCCTGGTACTTTATTGGATCTATTCCCTTTCAACACTGGATACCCAAAAGAAAATTAAATGGACTGGAACTAGGGACATCAACTGAATGCACAAGATCACTTTTTTGTCTTTTGAGACAGCTCAGCTACTCTCCATTCTTGGCTACTGTCAAAGTAGGAAATCCCTATTGTGCTACCACTACTCAGTCATGCTGAAATCACCAGTAATAAACCAATTTAAGGAGGATGAGGCTATCACTGGCTTCTAGTTATATTTGATGTGTATTGTGGAGGCAGTATGCCTTTCAGTGCCAGTTGCTTGGCTTAGGGATACAGTCAAGAGGGCACTTTGCACCTATGTCCTGCTGTTGGGCTTCCCATGAGCATCTGGATGATTGTTGTGGTTGGGAGTTAAGAGTTTCCCAGGGCGCTAGTCCTTTGGGAAAATTCTCTGAAAGCTACAGCTGTTAGGAATTAGCCTTCTTTTAGCAGAGTTGCAGAAAAAATATTTCCCAATCTCTGTGTGGCTTCCCTGAAAGGAGACTGACTTGGAAAGTAAAACAAAGCAGGCAGTTTCAGGTTCCAAACGTAAAAGCTTTACTAATAAACTTTACAATTACATATGGATCGGAGAAACTAGATCCTAACTAGCAAACGGATTACGGAAGATAGTAGCTTCACTCTTAACTCCCCCAAGCAGAGACAAGGTGCTAGAAGCAAGATTGCAAAGGGGGCAAAGAGAGACACATGTGGTCTTCTGTGGAAGGCCAATGAATGACTCCAGGGTGTATCCTGGATCACATGGTCTGGAACCACAGCCAATCATTTTAAATAACACAGAGGAGTAGTTGAGACTTCAGGTGGCCATGCAAAGGAATATTAACCCTATGCTAGCTAAGCCCCATTTGCCCTAGAACAAGTGGTGGAGCAGAAAGGATGCTAGAACACATGTGTCAAACACAAGGCCTACAGGCCAAATCCAGTCCACCAGGCCATTTCATGTGGCCCTTGCACCTCTCCTGCAGCTGTGGCTGAAAAACAGAAAGAGGTGCAGAGAGGGGCTGGGGAGCAGAAAGTGGCACACTTTGGATATACTGACCAATTCTATGTCACCTTACAGAGGTATAGGGACCATAAACTACAATCAAATAGTCCCAAAATGTCGAAGAAAAGAAAAGTTGATGCAGGCAATCTAAAAACCAGTAATATTTGAATGCAGAGGCAATTATTTAATATGATAAAAGAGTAGATACATTTATATAGTCTTACAGATACACTGGCCCTTTGAGGGCAACCATAATGCTGATGCAGCCTAAGATGAAATTGAGTTTGACAGCCCTGTGCTAGAATTTTCCAACAGTTGTGGGCACAGAATGCTCAATTAGATAGGCCTTAGGTCTGATCTTGCATAGTTTTTCTTTTGCCCTTAAATGAATGGTTTGCAAAAAACTTGCAATTACTTCCCACTCCCCCCTCCACATTTGTGACTGCAATTCACCCAGTGCATCTTGAGATGTCTTTCAGGACTAGGTTTGGCAACTTTGCAATGGAGAGAAAGAACATAGCATGACCTGCAAAACTTTCCATGGTCAGCCTTGGACGATGACCTTCTCCTTGTTCTTGCTTCCAATAATGACTGCAACTCACACCAGTTATTTGTAACTAAAGACGCTTCCGCACGAGACTGTTATAGCGCTATGATTCCACTTGGAACATCCTATGGAATCCTGGGGTTTGCAGTTTCGGGAAGGGCCCCTCCCGAAACTGCAAACCCAAGGATTCCATAGGATGTTGCAAGTGGAATCATAGTGCTATAACAGCCTAGTGTGGAAATGGCCTAGGTTTAAAGAAGCCAGTGCTCTCTGGACATTTTCCGGCATTTATCCTGGGGTTGGTTGCCACTCACAGTTTGGAAGACATTCAGATAACAGCGCATCTTCTTAAATGCTTTCATTTACTACCAAAGAAAAAGAAGTGCTCATGGAAAATGTAACAGCTAGAAAAATTTTAGAGACGTGGGCTGTGTGCTAAACAATTAAAATTGCTACAGACTGTGTCCTATGTGATTCAGTTCAACACTGAACTGAAAGAGAAAAATGTCCCCTTTTAATAAACAAAAGATTAACTGCTACTGAGAAATTAATGGGTTGGGGCAGGATACCTGAAAGACCATCTCCTGGTATAACAGCTTATCTAAAATCTGAGATTCTCAGCAGATGGTGTGTCGAACTCTCTTGACAGGTTGGTGAATTGATGAGCCAGTGCCTTTTCTGTAGCAGCACCTTGGTTGTAGAACTCTCGGTAACATATGTCAAGCTAGTTCCATCCTTGCTGAGAGGTCAGCAAAAAGTGGACTAATTTGTATGACTTTGGTTTTAAAATTGTTTTTTAAAATAGATGTAAAGTTGAAGGCTTTCATGGCTGGAATCCAGGTTGTTGTGGGTTTTCTGGGCTTTGAGGCCATGTTCTCCTGATGTTTCGCCTGCATCTGTGGCTGGCATCTTCAGAGGATCTTTTTTAAAATCAGTTTTCAGTTTTTAAAACTGGCTTTTGTTGTGTTGTGCCTTCAAGACATTTCTGACTTATGGCGACCCTAAAGGGAACCTATTACAGAGGTCTGCCATTGCCTTCTGAATCTGAGTGAGTGTGACTTGCTCAAGGTCATCCAGTGAGTTTCCATAGCCATGTGGAGGATTTGTTCCTGCATTTACAGGAAACATATACCTCCAGCCAGAAGTTTTCTGGCCCCAGATGCTTTATCTCAAGAGGATTCCATATGGTAGGGATCATCACAGAGGAAATCCTGTCTTTGGTGTCTGTCAATTTTACTGACTTTGGTAGCGGGCTAATAAGCAGGGCCTCTAAAGATGACTGTGAGACCATTCATATTATTCTCCATAAAGACAGTGATAAATGAATGGTTTTCAGCAAATTTTAAAAATAATTTTCTTTCTTTTTGTGTACAAGTGACTTTGTCTTCAGAGGTCCTTCTTGTTAGCAAGACCACTTGATCTTTCTTTAAAATCTGAAAAATGGAAAGCAAATGCTTGTACAATTCTTACAATAATACTTTTAAAAGTCTAGCTGTCAGTTTTGCTATGCAGTATCTTTGCCACGTTCTACCCCTTTGCGCTGTAAATGCCAATGGATCATCTTCTGTCTCCCCCACCCACCCCATGGCTCAAAGCAATTATTCTTACCATTAGCAGAAGCTGCAGTATTAGAGTAATAATAATAGCAGCAATAATAATGTTTTCCCTGCTGAGATGTCATCATCTTTTCTTTTTTTTTTTTGGGAAGTTTGGAGAAGTGATGGGCCTCAAGGAGGTGGAGAATGGATAATGATATAACAGAAATCTTTTTGGGTTGCCCAACCTTTAGCACCTGAAATAACCTATGAAATCTTTGCCTCTGAAGAATTAAGGACCACACCAGACAGGAGCATAGCTCAGTGGAGAAGGATGTATTTTATATGCAATGGAAAGGACTACAGTGAAGACTGACGGAAGGTGTGCTTTTCTAGGTCAGTCTATGATTTTTAAAGTTAAAATTAACAAGTCACTAGCAGGTGATGGGGAAGATCTCTGTGTGATACACTGGGCAATAGCAAAAGAAGCTAGAAACATACAATGGAAAGTGATGTAATGGAGAGACAGAGTCTCAGAAAAGATGTGCTTTGTCCCCCAAAATAGCCTGTGTTTTAGTCCACAAATATTTGTATGGTCTTCATCAGGGACTGTTAAAAATAGGAGACAATATTACACCTATATTAATAGTTATAAATAAAGCATAACTCAACTGCTACTAAAGTTACATGTAACTTTGTGCCTTGCATTAATTTATACATGAAACTAAAGAATAGAATAATCCAAACAGAATTCCACCCAAACAAGATAAAATTCTTACAAAACAATTTGATAACCTCCCTGATTTTTTAAAAAAGTGTGTCTCGGTATCTTGCAGACAGATTATCAGGCAATTTCTGGACTCTTACACATATCCTGCGAGCATCTCATACTTTGGTGTCATGAATAGAAGACAGCCCATCGTACCATACCAGGCTAAATGGACAGACAGAATGGTGGATTGTAAGCCAGCCGTGTGTGATGTAGCAGATTTGTAATCAGGTTATTCTGTGGGTTTTGTTATTGTTGTTTTGCTTTCCTTTATTAATTACCAGCCTACAGGGTTGCTTTTGAAAATTAAGGGAATGGTATTCTGGAAAAGGGACGTTAGCACAGAAAAATATTAATCTACCCTCCTTCCTCAAAATTACTATGGGGGAGGGGGAGGAGACAGGAACAATACCCATATGTACCTCTCTAGACCTAGATTGGAAAAGTAAATTTCAGGGTAAGTTAGTGAAACACAGCCCTTGAAAATATCATAGCTACTGACTCCAATAACCAGGCAGTGGGGGAAGACTGCAATGCCATCCATTTCTGCAACTTCTCTTTATAACTGGCCTGAACGCCGTGCGTAGGAGTCACTGTGGAATACTGTGGCTCAAGAATGCCTACTTGTTAGATGTCGCATCTGAATGCAGGCGCAGACATTACTTTTATTTGACCCCCTCATCCCCGATTAATAATTAATAACCCAGTGTTTGTTTTAAGGTTTCTCTGTGTCTGTTGGGAGAGAGACAACCCAGAATGGCAGTTGTGCCCATCTTCAGACAACACAGCTAATTGGGGTGAACGGCATCCTGGAGCAGCAACGGGCACCTGCACAGGGGGCAGGGGTGATTTTACCTCCTAGCACCCTGAGTGGTATCACTCACAGCCAACATTTTGGCTGATTTGGCCAATTTTCTCTCTCTTTCTCTCTCTTTATTGGTATTTGGGGGCTTTGTGGGGTTAGGGGAAGGAAACCATTGCATTTTAAGGCATTTGAATCTTGGTCTCTAGAGTTGTTGTTCAACACACAAACCACTACACCATGCTGGCTCTCAAGGGGATTTCAGATGTGGCAAAAATGGGGGCAGGAGTAGCATGTGGCTTCACTTTCTCCAGTTGTTTTTGTTTTTTTGTTTTTTTGTTTGTGCCTCCCAGCGTTGGTGCCTGGGGCTCACGCCCCAGATGCTCCACCTTAGATATGCCTCTGCTGGGGATGCTTTTAGGAAAAAAAATCTAATTACATCTGGTTAGGATTTCAGAGAGTACTTCTGCCAAACTCTTGAAAAAACTAAGGCCCTTTCCACACGTGGGGCGGGTAAACGGGGGGCACACGCAGGGACGGAGCTTACCGCTAAATGGGTTGCTCTGTCCCCGCGGGGAGCACACGTTCGCCGCTCCAAACGGCAGTGAATTTCGGCGGCGTTCGGCGGCGCCCAAGATGGCGGCCGCTGGCTTCCAGAGGCGCTCCGCCAATCAGGGCAGCGCGCCAGCCGGAAGCCTGCCCCCGGGCAGGTCTGCAGAGATGCGCTAACGCGTCCCTGCAGTTCTAAACGGGGCGGGGCGACGGGGCAACACGCGCAAGTCACATAAAAACTACTTGAGAAGTGGTTTTTATAAGACTCGCAGCACCACCACCGCGGCCGCGCGAGGGTGGTTTGAGGTTTAGAACTTCCCATTTGCGAACTGCCCTCGCGCGCCTCACGGTGTAGAAGACCTCCTGGGGAGGTCGCCTTAGCGCGGGCAATATGCCTGTGTGGAAAGGGCCTAAGTTTCTGAAGCATTGCTTATGCCAAGATCTCTACAAAGGTTCAAACATCGGATTGCAAGATCAATGCACAACAGTGACCTGTATAAGCTGTGAGATCACTAGGTAGCAATCCCTTTAGCCTGGGACTTTTAAACTCCCAAATTGAGATGCCCTTCTTCAGTCAGATGCCTGCCTGTCTGAGCCATTCTTTCCCATGTGACTTCAGAAAATCCATATGCCTTTTAGAGAGTACATTACTTAGCAATCCCTGTGCATACAGATTCCTTATTATTTGAGCAGAACATTTCTACAATGATTTATCTTGTTCCCAGATGAATATGACTGAATCCAGCCTCATGGATTAAGCATTGTGCCAACATGTGTCTTACAATGAAGATCTTTTACAAAACCTTGAAAACTGTACAGATGTAATTTTAATACATTTTCAGCATGCACAATGCAGTCAGCAAATACACTTTTAAGTGTCAACCAGGAAGATAACTAAGAAATTACAAAGGAACATGACATTCTCCCTGGAATGAAAATGTCTCTCAGTATCAGCCATTTTTAAGAGCTGAAGATGTTCATGCACTTCAGAACCTACTAGCAGACTCTTCCACAAAATCCCTTTCCTCAGTTTTTGGATATATCATTTTCTTCTTCTTGATAATCTACAGCAGTGGTTCTCAACCTGTGGGTCCCCAGATGTTCGTGGACTTCAGCTCCCAGAAGCCCCAGCCACTATGGTCAATGCTCAGGGCTTCTAGGAGCTGAAGTCCACAAACATCTGGGGACCCACAGGTTGAGAACCACTGATCTACAGGATGTTTCTTCCAAATGACTGTGGTCTTCTTTTCTTCTCAGATGACATCCCAGTGTTGCAATTGTTCTGAGCACAAATACAGAAGAATCATCTGAGTTCCAAACTACTGCACTGCTATTTTCTCACTTGATTTGGAGATGTGGCTTGTTAGATGGTTATAACCCAAGCTCTCGCCATTATCTCCTAACCCTTTTGCTGTTAAATTATTCTACGATTATCAGTGAGAGTAACAGCTTGATCTTAAGTCAGTGGTTCTCAACCTGTGGGTCCCCAGATGTTTTTGGACTTCAGCTCCCAGAAGCCCTGAGCATTGACCATAGTAGCTGGGGCTTCTGGGAGCTGAAGTCCACAAACATCTGGGGACCCACAGGTTGAGAACCACTGTCTTAAGTGCTCTTAGACTGAAAAAGTGGTGAAGATCAAACTCATAGATTGTGGCACCCAGAAGAAGTCTCAAAGTATTGTTGATTTCCATAGCTATAATCAGAGCACTTCAGCCAGTTCTGACCCTACACTGACTCCCATAAGTATGCAAATCAAACCACTACTTTATGCAGGTGTGATGCTTCCAGAGGTTGTGTGAAAAATAAGTTAGTTAAAAAAATGGCCTATCTGAATTAGCCTTAGATAAGCAAAATGGTCTAGGAGGCTGAAAACAATTCCAACAAATTCTGGAGATATTATCATTTTCCAGTGGCATTTCTCACTGGAGAGTAAACACAGTTCTTGCTGATAATTTGGCAGCAAGTTTGTAGCTGGCGTCAAGAGCAGAGCAAGCCATGCAAAACCCACACAAGTCAGTGTCTGAGCTGCAATGTGGATACAGTCCTATTGATGTAGAGTTATGGAAATTACAGTTCATGGATTCATGTCTTTTACCACTCAGCACATTGGTCCTCTACATTTGTGGGTTTGACTTTCACGGATTTGATTATTTGCAAGTTTCTTCAGCCACTGCCTCCACACCTCAGGTGCTTCTTTTGTGGGGGAATCTTTCCTCTCAGTGGCTCTGATCAGGCAACACTACCCTTTAAAAACCCACCTGTGGTCCAGCTCCTCCTTCTCCTCCACCAGACACTGCCTGGACAGCTAAGGATGGCTCACAGCCCAATTTCTCAACCCCACAAAACCTCTCCCAATGCCCCACACGCACTCAAAGAAGATGGGCGTGAGAGAGGAAGCATACGGCCACCATGATGACGCTCCACACACACATTTTGATATTTGCAATTTTTCTATTTTTGTGAAGGTCCTGTGTCGCTAACTCTAGCAAATGTGGAAGGCTGACTGTACTTCCATTCCTTTCTTGGATTTTTGGCTGGAAAGAAGATATTTCTAGCACATTGAGCAGGACCACAGAGCTATATAGACTGTTCTTCTGTATTCCAGTCACTGCTCCAAGGACTAATGGTAGAACAGGGGAAGAACTAAGTGGTAGGAGAGTGAAGACAGACATAAGAAAATTTAATCAATCAATCTTTATTGTTTAGTCACAGACCCCTAAAACACAAAATATCCATCATACAGAGCATGATAGAAAAGCTAAACAATAACAGGGGTAATATCCATTCAAGACTTGTTTAACAATTTAAAAAATATAATAGCTTAATATCATTTAATATAATTCAAAATACAATAGATCAACAAATCTCTCTGGGCTTCAAACAGAATGTCTGTGTTCCAAACACCTGTCTAAGGCAGGCTCTGAAGAAGGTTCAATCTCTGCTGCATTTGTATCTGTTACGGGGGTAAAATATGCAGCAATTTCTTTTTCCTTTTAGTGGGGAAAGCATCTTTAGAGGTAGGGGAAATGCCCAAATTTCTATAACAGTCTCTAGTAAAAACCATTGTGATCAGTATAAAAAGAAAGTAAATAATTAAAATTATAATTAGCATGCTATTAAAAAAACCCTATACAATCAGTCCTCCACATTTGCGGGTTTCACTTTTGCGGGTTTGATTATTCACGGATGATTTGCTGTCACCTCTGTTGCCTCTCTATGCCATTTTTAATAGGGACTACAAGCCTCCTGATGTTACTGCAGGAATTTAGACCACAAGTGGATTAGCAGCAAAATTGAAAGGAATTTACTTTTCTCTTGTACAAGAGGGGAGCAGTTGTTCATGAGGCACTAAAAATATACTACTCCAAAGAAAATGGCTACACGCAGGTAGCTTTATACCCTGCTAAGCATCCATTACAGAAGCAAGAAATGCTAATTATTAGCTAATCTGAATACATACGTATAGGAACTATGTCATGAATACATTATTATGTCAGCATACAAGCACTGCGCATGTCCATATAAGTGGTCCCAAGTTATAATATCAGATCCCACTCTAGAGGTGTGATTTTTTATATTAAAATGAAGCTTTATGAGGCTCTTGGTCATCAAAGTTCATCTCTTGTGGTCACTCCCCCTCCCCTTGGCCTAGTTTGGCCTACTCCAGATGCTACAACCCACAAAGTCTACCTCTCTTTTGCACCTGTTGAGACTACTTAGTTAGTTATGTCTTTTTTCTATCTATTGTTTTCCTACTTAGCTTCCTGTTATTCTAAGTTCTACAAGCTGATTTTCCTGTTATCTGCATCCAGCTGCAAGCATAAGCATTCTTCTTGTTTTGCCTGGCCCTGTTGCTCTTTTTCCTGATTCAATGTGCCTGCTATTAAGCTATTGATTAATTATTATTATATAATTATTATGCCCCTACACTGAGACTGAGAAACTGCGAATGAGGCATGTAAATCCCTCTTTAAAAAAGTGTGGGGCAGCAGTGGCACTAAGTCCCTCCAGCCAACCACTTCAGCTTTGTGAAGGTACCCTGATGCCTCCATGGAATCCATGGTGGGGTGAATATGGTGATCATGCTTTTTGTGTGTGTTAAATTGTGGGAGAAAACAGTTTTTTCTCTCTGTGTTTGCGAGGAACTGAAGATGAAACATTGTTAAGATGGAATGTGAGGTAGAATAGAACGTTGGCTCGCTTCTGGCTGATTTGCAACATTTTAGTACAGCTAAGAGAATGGTCTATTGTAGTGAAGAGAAACCAATCAGCTTTGTACACCACAACTGTGTCCTCTTTTGAACATGTGATGTCCCTGCACTGTAAAATGTATAAATTGCTGTAAACCTGTTGGGACAGGGCTCTCTCGGTCTCTGGAAGCTATTCCACTGAGATCCCAACCGGCTGAATACAGGAGGAATTTCCTTTCCGTGGGTCTCTATCTCTGATTTCTGCAACAAAATATGGTTTGGGAGGGCCTAGAGTTATTCATGTTTTTTTCACTTTCACAGAGGTCCTGTGCCCCTAACCCTAGCGAATGTGGAGGGAGGACTGTAGTTAAAAAAAGGAGGGAACAAATATAAGAAAGGATGGTTAAAGTATTCCCCTGTCGATGTCTTCCTTATAAAAAGAAATGTTTTAAAATTGAAATAATTTTAACACCAACAGAACTTATTAATCATATGCATTGAAGAAGTCAGTGTAGTACTAAAGTATAATAATAATAGTAATAACAATAACAATATATATAAGACATTCTAAATGCAAAACAAGAGAAAGAAGAAAAAAGGGGAGGGAGGGAGGGAGAAGGAGAGAGAGAGAATGAAAACTCCTGTACATACAGCTATGAAAGAAGAAAATGAACAAAAAAAATTAACTCTGTTAGAGAATGGAAAACACTTTACTAGTGGTGCAGGTTCTGGAGTTTTACTGCCTGCTTAATCAGTAGTCTCTCTTACTATTTACTTGCTCCTTCTCAACTCTCCTTTACTCTCAACAGTCCAGGGAAGCTCCACAGTCTGGAATCCTCTTTTATCTTCTTCTTCTTTTCCTTTTGTCTTTTCTTCTTATTTACACACGGAATTTTTGAGAGAAACTGTTTTCAAATATTCACAACTTGTTCTTTGGTGCACTCTACCGCATCCTATTGCATCTCCTTGCCCAGCTTCTCTGCAGAACTTTCATTCTACTCAGGCTGCAACTGTAAGTTTGGGATAATTCAACTTCAGCTCCCAGTTTAAATATTTCTTCTTAAATTCAAAAGTTCAGAAGATAGAGGTTACTTCAGAAACAGTATAAGAGAGAGAGAACCAACAAATCATTCACATATGCAACTGTTAATTAGCGTAGCTCTTCTTTTCCTAATACTGCAAACCTGTCACTTTATCCCCACCAGAGACGAAGGGGGGCCAGAAAGAAAGGGGGGATGCGATAGATTCCTTGTAATTTTCTACTTGGTGAGTTAATCTAGTCTTTGCCTAATAAATTACAGTCAGCCCTATTATTATTTCCTAATAAATTAGTTTCACTTTTGTGGATTTGATTATTCACGGATTATTTGCTATCACCTCTGCTGCCTCCCTATGCCATTTTTAATAGGGACTGCAGGCCTCGTGAGACTGAGAAACTGTGAACAAGGCTTGTAAGTCCCTATTAAAAATGGTGTGGGGCAGCACTGGAGCTGGCAATAAGCCCCACCGGCCCCCCACTTCTGCCTTGCAAAGGAACCCTGATGCTTCAAAGGAATCCACAGTGGGTTTAATATGGTGATCATACTTTTTTGTGTGTTAAATATGGTTTGAGAGGGCCTAGAATTATTCACGTTTTTTTCACTTTTACAGAGGTCCTGTGCCCCTAGTTCTAGTGAATGTGGAAGGATGACTGTATATCCTTTGAAGAGGGTCAATACAAGCAAATAGCAACAAATTCAGGAGCTTGAAAGAGGTGTTGCATCTCGTTCCAAGGCTCGTTAACATTTTTGAAATTTTTTGTTCACACAGAGCAAAAACTAACACTATGGAATTTGCAAGATGTAAGGATAACCACGAATGCAAACAGCTTTAAAAGGAGACATAGACCAATTCATGAAGGGTAAATCCATCCATGCACACTAATCAGCCATAAGAGAAGTTAATTCTGATTTCCGATGGGGAACAGGAGTGGGAAAGTGACACTGAGATCATATCTTGCTGAAAGGCTTTGCACAAGCATGTGGTAGGCCACTGCGAGAAGCTGGCCTACACAGGGCTTTGTTTTGATCCATTAGAGCAGCGGTTCTCAACCTGTGGGTCGCGACCCCTTTGGAGGTCGAACGGCCCTTTCACAGGGGTCGCCTAAGACCATCGGAAAATACATATTATAAAATAAAAAGAAGGCAAAAGGAGAATTGCCTGGGAATGCAGCGAAGTCTGTGAAGGGCAGGGAACGGCTCCCAACCACCCCTTCAACCTCCGACGGCCATGTTGGAAAGAGGCCCGTTCAGAGAGCAAGGGAGGGGTCCCTGAGAGGAAGGGGCTCTCCTGACCAATCCCAGCTCGCCAGCAACACAAAGCAAGGTAGGGGGCCCTGAGAGGAGGGAGCTCTCCTAACCAATCTCAGCTCGCCAGCAACACAAAGCGAGGGAGGGGGCCCTGAGAGGAAGGAGCTCTCCTGACCAATCCCAGCTCGCCAGCAACACAGCCAATCACGCTCCAGCCTGCGAGCAGCCTCTGCCGGGAGGAAGGGCGGCCTCTCAGTCGGGAGGGAGGGAGATCTGGACCTCCCGCGTCCTCAGTGTCTCCCCAGGGGAATGTGTCTGAGGGTAGCAGGGAGGGGGTGAGACAAAGGATGGCTGAAGAAAGGGAGGTGCATATTAACAGGCAAACAGTATTAGTGAAATGATTTCACAAAATAAGTCACAAGTTTAAAAAATGTATTGCAAGTGGGACAATCCGTTGAATTTGAACGTAATGTCATTATTAAGCAGTCAACAAACTACTTCCATGAATCCTCCGTTTTCACGTGATTTTCCTGACAATACAAAAGTTATTAAGCTGAATCAAATGATGCCTTTGTGCGTTTACCAAAAAAGTCTGCCCGTAGGTCCAAAGTGACCGGAGTGGAGGGATCTGCTTTGTCCTCACACTCTGAACAAATCCACACTGAATCTGAAAGGGATGAGGAACCGGACTTGGCAGATATTCATGGGGATAAGGACTCTAAATCAGATGGTTCTGTTTCCGAGGAGGAGGAGGATGCAGAAGATGATAATAAGGGGAGATTAGTTTCCTCAGAGTCTTTTAAAAATTTGCTGGAAAAGGTATTGGTAACTCTGGGATTGGACAGTCTGGAGAGTGCCACTTCAGGTATTGATAAAAACAAGAATGCTGCATCAATTGTAAGGAATAAGCCTACAAAATCCAGTGTTATTCCCATGCCAGATTTATTTTTGGATTTAATTCAGTCTGAATGCAGTGAAACCAAATCTTCAAACTTTATATCATTTATGGTGGACCTGCAAGAAGGCAAAAATATTCTGGATGCAAGTACATAATAAGATAATAAAAATATTAAAAATTGAGTTTACGATGCAGCCTAAAATATACTTGTTGAACATATATGCTGGAATAAGATTGTTAAGAAAAAGATCCCAAAGAAAGTTATTAACATATATGATTATAGCGGCTAGGATGACCTACGTGAGTAAATGGAAGCAGGAGGAAACACCGCAGATACAAGATTGGTTAATTAAAGTATATGATTTAATTGAAATGGACAATATTGTCCAAAAATACTATGAAACAATTCAAAGAAGATTAGGAGCCAATCTTATCTATATTTGAAGAGAACTGGGGAAAAATAGCAAAAAAAGGAATAGAAGAATAAAGGTGAATAAACAAAATAAATTGAAAGAGAAAGGCAAAAGGCAAACTTGCACATAATAAGGAGCTGCTAACTCTGTATGTCCCACCCCGTCCTTGCCCACTGCCATCATTCTTGCTAGGGAAAGGCCCCAGTGAAAACAACGGCAGCAGGCTAGGCTTGTGGGGGATCCTTCTCGGCTGGGGAGGCAACACACCAACACACTGCAGGCAACACACTAACGTGTCACGACACACTGTTTGGAAAGCCCTGCTCTAGAGAACGAGGAGAGCTGCCAGGCATAGCTCTATCCAGACTAGGCTGGGCAGCTGAGGAAAGGCCTCCCTCACCACAGCTGGCACTGTTGTGACCGTGGAGGGAGAGAACAGCAGCCAGCACCTGCTGGACTTCATCCCCTCCCTGTTTTTTTCGTGTGTTCTTCTTTTTTCATTGTAAGCCTGATGGCAGGGAACTGTCCAGTTATCAGTTGTAAACTGCTCCTGTATAGTGCCATGTACGCTGATTGTACTACATAAATAAATGAGGATGATAGCAGCTAGCTCCTATATCTGAAAAACATGTAGAAGAGTCTTTATTGCTTCTTTGCCTGTTATTGCTTCTCTTTCCTTGTGCAACCTGCATCTTGTTTTAGCAAAAACTAAACTACATCTGTACCACTCCCTCTGGAGTCCATTTTGAAACAGCTACATTCTGCAAACTTTGTGACGTTGCTATCACATCTTCTACCCAACCCTTTTTTGTGTTAATATCCAACCTTCAGAAGAGCTCTGGAGACCTCAAAAGCTTGCTCATAAATGTGTGATATTGTGCTTGATCCTCAATATAAAAGTATGGTACTGTGGCAAAAAGCATAACTGTGCATACAGTATGTATATAATAGCATAAGCTCCAACATTTCACAATGAAAAATGGGACACGTGAGGCCAAGTAATATCAGGGTGTGGTCAAGATGGGAATAGTTTTGAATCAGAAAGAACAATAAGCTAGGAGAGGCAGCAACAATTTTTTTGCCAAGGTCTACTGGGAAAGCCACAATGCTAACTGTGCCTCTCCTCTCACCGTTGAACTGAGTGCGAACTATTTTTGCACACTGAACTCTATCTGCAGGGACAGATGTAAGTCAGGGACAAAGGGGAAAGTGGGAGTAATAGAGAGAAACAGGGACATTTTAATAGCATCTGAAGAAGTGGGAGGACAGAAGATTAATCAGGCATGATCCTGCCAAATCAAGGGAGTTGGAGGGTATGATATAATTGATACTGAATTGACAGGCCATTGGGGGAAGCAGGTATGTTACTTAAGAAGAGTTGGAAGAGATCTCCTGGATTAGAAAAAGAAAAGTTAACATGAGATCCTCTAATGCAGTGGTTCTCAACCTTCCTAATGCCGTGACCCCTTAATACAGTTCCTCATGTTGTGGTGACCCCCAACCATAAAATTATTTTTGTTATATATATATATATAATTTAGTTAGTTATTTCCAACATTGAATAAATTGGAAACACTGCCCTAAATCACTGCTCTGAATAGACTTCTAATGCCTAAAAACTGGTGGGAGGGGGCTGTCCTTCCCCCTGTCATTGCTCTCACTGGGGCCTTTCCTGGTGAGCGCAATGGCAGCGGGCCAGGATCAGGGGGGCAGGGCTGCCTTTCTCTACTCTAGTTATGCCTTTGGGTACCTCTGGTTTGCTAGTAAAGCTGAATTACTGTGTCACAAAATGATGCATGTCAAAAAAGTGTGTCACCAAGATGAAAAGTTTGGAAAGCTCTGCTCTAGAGGCCAGAACAGTACCATTATTCTATTATTCTCAAGAACTTAGTATCCAGTCTGCAGGAGCTATTTCAGGTGAAAATATCCAATTGCTAGTACCACTTCCAACTAAAAGTCTTTTATCTCCCTCTACTGGAATAACATCAAATTACTGTCACAACTCAATCTATTCAGGCCACAGTGCTTAGAGCAGTGGTTCTCAACCTTCCTAACGCCGTGACCCCTTAATACAGTTCCTCATGTTGTGGTGACCCCCCAACCATAAAATTATTTCCTTTCTTTCTTTCTTTCTTTCTTTCTTTCTTTCTTTCTTTCTTTCTTTCTTTCTTTCTTTCTTATTTAGTTAGTTGGTTAGTTAGTTATTTCCAACATTGAATAGATTGGAAACACTGCCCTAAATCGCTGCTCTGGATAGACTTCTAATGCCTAAAAACTGGTAACCCTCCCCCTTTTTTTTTAAGCACAGAAAGCGTCCATCAGTGGATTCCCAATGGATCCCATGGATTCCCTTGAGAAGAGAGTAGGGCATCTGCTTTTGTGAAAGTGGACCCTGACTGAGGCAGAATGAGTTTCATATGCAAACTCTTTGTCTCTCTCTCACACACACATACAGAGTTAGCAGCTCCTTATTATGTGCAAGTCTGCCTTTTGCCTTTCTCTTTCAATTTATTTTGTTTATTCACCTTTATTCTTCTATTCCTTTTTTTGCTATTTTTCCCCAGTTCTCTTCAAATATAGATAAAATTGGCTTCCAATCTTCTTTGAATTGTTTCATAGTATTTTTGGACAATATTGTTAATTTGTCCATTTCAATTAAATCATATACTTTAATTAACCAATCTTGTATCTGCGGTGTTTCCTCCTGCTTCCATTTACTCACGTAGGTCATCCTAGCCGCTATAATCATATATGTTAATAACTTTCTTTGGGATCTTTTTCTTAACAATCTTATTCCAGCATATATGTTCAACAAGTATATTTTAGGCTGCATCGTAAACTCAATTTTTAATATTTTTATTATCTTATTATGTACTTGCATCCAGAATATTTTTGCCTTCTTGCAGGTCCACCATAAATGATATAAAGTTTGAAGATTTGGTTTCACTGCATTCAGACTGAATTAAATCCAAAAATAAATCTGGCATGGGAATAACACTGGATTTTGTAGGCTTATTCCTTACAATTGATGCAGCATTCTTGTTTTTATCAATACCTGAAGTGGCACTCTCCAGACTGTCCAATCCCAGAGTTACCAATACCTTTTCCAGCAAATTTTTAAAAGACTCTGAGGAAACTAATCTCCCCTTATTATCATCTTCTGCATCCTCCTCTTCCTCGGAAACAGAACCATCTGATTTAGAGTCCTTATCCCCATGAATATCTGCCAAGTCCGGTTCCTCATCCCTTTCAGATTCAGTGTGGATTTGTTCAGAGTGTGAGGACAAAGCAGATCCCTCCACTCCGGTCACTTTGGACCTACGGGCAGACTTTTTTGGTAAACGCACAAAGGCATCATTTGATTCAGCTTAATAACTTTTGTATTGTCAGGAAAATCACGTGAAAACGGAGGATTCATGGAAGTAGTTTGTTGACTGCTTAATAATGACATTACGTTCAAATTCAACGGATTGTCCCACTTGCAATACATTTTTTAAACTTGTGACTTATTTTGTGAAATCATTTCACTAATACTGTTTGCCTGTTAATATGCACCTCCCTTTCTTCAGCCATCCTTTGTCTCACCCCCTCCCTGCTACCCTCAGACACATTCCCCTGGGGAGACACTGAGGACGCGGGAGGTCCAGATCTCCCTCCTTCCCGACTGAGAGGCCGCCCTTCCTCCCGGCAGAGGCTGCTCGCAGGCTGGAGCGTGATTGGCTGTGTTGCTGGCGAGCTGGGATTGGTCAGGAGAGCTCCATCCTCTCAGGGCTCCCTCCCTTGCTTTGTGTTGCTGGTGAGCTGGGATTGTTCAGGAGAGCTCCCTCCTCTCAGGGCTCCCTCCCTTGCTCTCTGAATGGGCCTCTTTCCAACATGGCCATCGGAGGTTGAAAGGGCGGTTGGGAGCCGTTCCCCGCCCTTCACAGACTTCGCTGCATTCCCAGGCAATTCTCCTTTTGTCTTCTTTTTATTTTATAATATGTATTTTCCGATGGTCTTAGGCGACCCCTGTGAAAGGGCCATTCGACCCTCAAAGGGCTCGCGACCCACAGGTTGAGAACCACTGCATTACAGGAAATGTATATGTACACATCTGAAATCTGCCTTTTCATCTTAAACATCACAACGGTTTTCCTCTATCATTTACAAAATGTTATATGTGAGTTAGTATATCTCCTTAATACATTAAAACAGAGTTTGGAAAAACTGGTTGCTTTGGATGAAAATTTACAGAAGTCCTAGCTAGCACAGCTAGTCAGCATGCTGGCTGAGATAATCTGTGACATGTAGTCCAATAAATCAATAAACCAACAAATCAATCTTGCAAGTTCTAGGGAAATCTTTGCAGAGGATAAACATTTTCAATCCAAGGAAAAGGAAATTTGGAAAAGGCAGGTAAGAAATATAATAGTAGTAGTAGTAGTAATAATTATAATTATAATTATTGAAGCTGCCATATTTTGTCTGTCTATCTATTAAAATATTTATTGCTGTAGTGTACCCTCAAGTTGTTTCGAGCTTATGGTGACTCTAAGGCAAAACTTTCATGGGGTTTTCTGGGGTTGAGAGTGTGTAACATGCCGAAAGTTGGGAAACTGAACACTGGTCTCCTGGGTCATAGTCCAATGCTCAAACCACTACACTATGCAGACTGTCTAAGATAGTTATATCACAAGATCTCAGGGTGCCGTATCTGTAAAATTCATACTAACAGAGGAAGACAATTTAAAGCAATAAAAATGATTTAAATAGCCTAAAACAAGTTGACAAAATAAAAGAAATTTAAGAAAGTTAAAACAATTTAAAAATCATGTCCATAAATAATTTGGAGTACCAAAGGCTTTAATAAATAGCTGTATTTTTACCTGGCACCTAAAGAAAGCCAGTGTTGGTGCTAGTTGGACCTCCAAGGGCGAGTATTCCACAATTGGGGTGCCATGGCCGAGAAGGCCCATAGCTCCCAGTATCATAGAATCATAGAATCATAGAAAAGTAGAGTTGGAAGAGACCACACGGGCAATCCAGCCCAACCCCCTGCTATGCAGGAACACCCTCAAAGCATTCCCGACAGATGGCCATCTAGCCTCTGCTTAAAAACTTCCAAGGAAGGAGACTCCACTACACTCCGAGGCAGCATATTCCACTGCCGGACAGCCCTGACTGTCAGGAAGTTCTTCCTGAGGTTCAGGTGGAATCTCCTTTCCTGCAGCTTGAATCCATTGCTCCTTGTCCTGGTTTCTGGAGCAGCAGAAAACAAGCCCTCTCCTTCCTCTACATGGCATCCCTTCAAAAATTTAAACATGGCTATCATGTCCTCTCTTAACCTTCTCTTCTGCAGACTAAACATACTCACCTCTCTAAGTCTATCCTCATAGGGCATGTCTTCCAGGCCTCTCACCATTTTGGTCGCCCTTCTTTGGACTTGCTCCAGTTTGACCATGTCCTTCTTGAATTGGGGTGCCCAGAACTGCACACAGCATTCAAGATGAGGTCTAACCAAAGCAGAGTAGAGTGGTACCAGTACCTCCCTCGATCTAGACACCATACTCCTATTGATGCAGCCGAGAATTGCATTGGCTTTCTTGGCTGCCGCATCACACTGCTGACTCGTGTCCAGCTTGTGGTCTATGAAGACTCCTAGATTCCTTTCACATGTACTGCTATCCAGCCACTTGTCCCCTATCCTATATTTATGTATTCCATTTTTTCTACCTAAGTGTAGGACTTACACTTCTCTCTGTTGAATTTCATTTTGTTAGCCTTGGCCCAGCTCTCCAATCTATCCAGGTCATTTTGAATTTTGATCCTGTCCTCTGGCATATTAGCAGCCCCTCCCAATTTGGTGTCATCTGCAAATTTGATGAGCATGCCCTCTATTCCTTCATCCAAGTCGTTGATAAAAATATTGAACAGCACTGGGCCCAGGACAGAACCCTGTGGCACCCCGCTAGTCACTTCTCTCCAGGATGAAAAGCAGCCATTCGTGATCACTCTTTGGGTTTGGTCGGTCAACCAATTACAAATCCAACTAACAGTAGCCCTGTCCAGCAAGCATTTTACTAGTTTCTTTGCAAGAATGTCATGGGGAACTATGTCAAAGGCCTTACTGAAATCGAGGTATGCTACGTCCACAGTATTCCCTTCATTTATCAAGCTAGTAACTCTATCGTAAAAAGAGATAAGATTAGTCTGGCATGACTTATTTTTGAGAAATCCATGTTGACTTCTCGTGATTACCGCCTTGCTTTCTAAGTGATTAGAAACTGACTGCTTAATGATCTGCTCCAGGATCTTTCCGGGTACTGATGTCAGGCTGACTGGGCGATAATTATTTGGGTCCTCTTTTTTTCCCTTCTTGAAGATGGGGACAACATTTGCCCTCTTCCAGTCTGCTGGAACTTCTCCTGTCCTCCAAGATTTCTCAAAGATTATAGCAAGCGGCTCCTAAATGACCTCTGCCAGCTCTTTTAATATCCTAGGATGCAATTCATCTGGCCCTGAAGACTTGAATTCATCCAGTGTGGACAGGTATTCCTGTACCACCTCTCTACCTATTATGTGCCTCATTTCCCCTGCTTCCTCACCTGCTCCCCAACGACCAGGTTGAGTGCTTGTATCCTTCTGGGAAAAAACTGAGACAAAGAAGGTGTTAAGTAGTTCTGGTTTTCTCTTCCCCCTGTGAGTAATTCACCATCTTCTCTGAGCAGTGACCCTATCGTCTCCTTCTTTTTCCTTTTGCTGCGGATGTATTTAAAAAAGCCCTTTTTATTGTTTTTAATGTCTCTGGCCAGCCTAAGTTCGTTCTGTGCTTTAGCCTTTCTGACCTCCTCCCTACATCTCCGGGCCACTTGCTTAAATTCTTCTTTGGTGGTTTTCCCCTTCTTCCATTTCCTATACATGTTTCTTTTAACACTTAGCTCAGCTGAGAGTTCTTTAGTCAACCATTCTGGTTTCTTCAGATGCCTTCCATTTTTTCCTCCTTATTGGCACAGTTTTAGACTGTGCCTTCAGTATCTCCTTTTTAAGGAACTCCGATGCCTCCTGAACTCCTTTCTCTTTCACTATTCTTGACCATGGAATTCCAGCCAGCAGCTCCCTAAGTTTACAGAAGTCTGCTTTTTTAAAATCTAAGATGAGTGTTTGGCTACCCTTATCTTCTCCTTCCCACTGAATGCCAAATTCCAATAGGGCAGTGGTTCTCAACCTGTGGGTCCCCAGATGTTTTTGGACTTCAGCTCCCAGAAGCCCTGAGCATTGACCATAGTGGCTGGGGCTTCTGGGAGCTGAAATCCACAAACATCTGGGGACCCACAGGTTGAGAACCACTGCAATAGGGCATGGTCACTCCCCCCTAAAGATCCAACGACTTCTACCTCATTAACAAGATCATCCCTGTTGGTCAGGATCAGATCTAGAATATTTGATCCCCTTGTGGCCTCTTCCACCTTCTGGACCATGAAGTTGTCTGCAAGACAACCAAGAAACTTGCTGGACCTTGCTGTCTTGGCAGAGTTTGACTGCCAGCATATATCTGAGTAATTGAAATCTCCCATTATTACTGTATCTCTCCTACTTGAACGTGCAGTCATTTGGTTGAGGAAGGCGTCTTCAAACTCTTCAGCCTGGATTGGAGGTCTGTAGTAAACCCCCACCAGAATATCCCTATTGTTTCTCGCTCCCTTAATTCTTACCCAAATGCTCTTGACTTGGCTTACTGGGTTTAAGTCAAGGATCTCTTCACAGGTGAAAACATCCTTGACATACAAGGCTACTCCTCCTTTCTTGTTTGGTCTATTTTTATAAAATAGGTTATACCCCTCTATTCCTATATTCCAATCATGAGACTTATCCCACCAAGTCTCAGTGACGCCTATCAAATCATATTTATTTTGTTGTACTAGAAGTTCAAGTTCATCCTGCTTGTTTCCCATACTCCGTGCATTAGTGTATAGACACTTAAGTCCCTGGGCCCTTCCTGCAAATCCTGTACTATTGTTTCTACTCCTCCCGCCATTGGCTGCTTGTACTACTTGTGCGGTATCAATTGGGTCTTTTCCCCCTGCGCTCGCCAAGTCCCTGCCCTGAATAATATTGGCTCCCTCCCCAGCGGAACTTAGTTTAAAGACCTCTTAATCCTCCTGACCCCACTGGTGAGCCTCAATATAGAGGGGCAGGAGTTCCTGAAAGTTCCTGAAACAAATATTTTAGTTATTTTCATCAACAGCCCTGTTCAGGTCCTGCAAGCTCGGGGCTGCGGCTTCCTTGATTGAGCACATGTTTTGATTTCAGACACTTCTGTTCCTGCCCTAGGCTGCTGCAAATATGTGTACAGTTAATTTTAAAAAGAAACAATCCGCCTCTTTTCTCAAGGCAGCCTACAACACCAATAAAAACATCATAAACACATATAAAATATATTAAAAACAGTTACATACAAAACCAACAAAGGGTGCCAAGATATTGCAATCATTAATCAATGTTCTTGCAAATGGAGCCAATGCCTCCTGGTGTATAATAGATAGGGAGGGGTGGGTTTTGGACCCCAGATGCAAGATGAAGGCAACTATGCTGTACTATTTGCTATCTCCAAGATAAGAGAATCTATCTAACGTGTTCCTCTTTAAGAGCAGTGCTGGCTTATCATGGGAACTCCATATAAATATTAGCGCAAAAATATGCTGTGAAAGCAACTAATAACACAGCGAGGCTACAGGGCACACACAACTCCCTTCTTGCAACAGCCACATTGGCTACTGGTCTGTTTCCAGACACAATTCAAACTGCTGGTTATGACCAATAAATCCTTATCTGGTTTGGTGTGACAGGGCCTGCTTCCTTCTCTCAGACTGGTATGGCAGCTCCCCAGTCGGATAAGGCGCTCCATCTTTTCACACAGCATCACCTTCTCCTTTGTAACACCAGCCTTGTGTAAAAGAGTGAAGCCTTTCAATTGTTATTTAGAAGCCCTTAATAGTTCTATGGTAGCATGTTTTCTGTGTGTCTTTAAATACTGTATACTACTCAGCTGAGTCAGTATTTATTTTAAAAAATCTGTGATACTTATTAAAATAACATACAGAACAAACTGTCAGAGTTCATATGCAGATCAAAGTTAATACAGTTCTTCAGAGTCCTTTTAGTCAGTTTTTTAAAATCTTTAAACTCTCATACAAGCACAAGTAACATAAAAAGCCCTCAGGGTTTCTGACCAGATTCTATAACAGTTTAATAATTCTTCTGCCTCTATTGGACTTTCCCTGATAATTAAACCCTTCCCCTCAGACAGCTTCTGTAGTTGACTGAAGGAATTTACTTTAGAGCTCTTTCTCACTGAAGACTGCCAAATGATATCAGTGTTTGCCTTTTTATGTATTTCCTCTCAGCTACCAGCCCCTCCCACATACTATGGGTCTGGGTTTCTCTACTAAAGAGCTATTCTGGTTGCCTGGCAACTTGTTGCCAGCCTGTTCTGGCACTCAGGATAGCCATACCCCCAAAACTTGGTCACCCTTGGATCCAGGTTATCAAAAGTACCAAGTCTCCCAATAGGACCCTGCCCATGTCTTGAGATCTTCTAGGAAGTCTCTTCTCTCTGTCCCACCACCCTTGCAGATACATCTGGTGGGATTGTGGGTGAAGACCTTCTCAGCGGCTGCTCCCTGGGTCTAGAAGCCCCTTCCTAGAGAGGCTAGACTTGTGTCCTGCCACTGTCTTCCCATAGGCAAGTAAAGACATTTTTGTTTCAGCAGACCTTTGGGGACTGAGGGCCTTTCCACACTACACTGTTATAGTGCTATTATTCCACTTTCAACATCCTGTGGAATTCTGAGGTTTGTAGTTTACTGAGACCAAAGAGCTCTCTGGCTGAGAATTCTAAATGCCCCTCCCTAAACTGCAAACTCCAGGATGCCATAGGCTATTGAAAGTGGAATAATAGTATCTGTTACCCTGTCTGCTAGTGGTCCTGTAGGGGGATTCCCAATGCTTGTCAAAATTCTCACTTGTGGGGAAAATTAGCTGTAAACACTGCTGTAGCAATGCAAAGAGGGCAGGATAATTCAAGGGATCTTGAGCCCAGCTTTACAGAGTCAGATCACAGAGAATTAGGTTAACTTTTCTACTTTCAGTATTTTATTGGGAAAGATGTTAAAATCCACACAAGCACACTATTTCATTCACACACACAAACATACAGGTGTTATTACCATTTACTAGCCTTACTTTGGAAGATATTAGATATCGTTTTGATATCACAATTCAGCCCCATTTTGCCACCGTCGGCCAAGTGTTTGTGAGGCCCCCGAACAAGCACAGAGCTAGGCATGGCCATTAACTGCTGAACATTCCATTCTCCGCCGAGGCAGGCCGGACTCAGCCAGATCTTCGCTTTAGGAGACCTCCCTAGACAAACACCTCATTAAAGATGCACACTAATACAAAGAACTCTCTGCCCCGAGCAGGTAACTTGACGAGCTAGACGCTTAACTGTCAAGCATGCTGCATCTGCATACTGGCCATTCCATTGTTGATTCGGACTTAATCCAATCATGCTAAATTCTGACCTTTTCGGAGACATTGTCTCGCGCTCAAACTTCATTATTCTTCCCAAAGTACAGACTAGCCTACGGTCATATTTTCCCTATAAGAACCCCCAGTTCCGAGAGCTTCCCCAGATCGCTCTGATCTTCCACCCCGCCTTGCTGCTGCTTTGTCCACCAAGCTTTCCCCTCAGTCTCTGTCCGAGACTGTGCATTTACGGACCTCCACTGTGATCTACCCCGGGCTTCAGACAGGTGTAGTATCTCCCAATTCAACAATCCCTCTCAAAATCCCTCTATACCACTACTACCTTTATTTTCTATGGTTACTTGTGTGAGTGTGTTGCATACGCTATTTGCCTATATTTAATAAAATCACTGTTATTCTTTCATATTTGGTGTGCTTTTTGACTTGGCCTTACCCCGTAGACATTGGTTTAAAGATTCCACTGCTTTGCCCTGCCTCTCGTTTTGCTAACTTGTGCTCTGAGCTAATTTTCCCCACCAATATTTTAGCACGTTTGGAGTCCCTCGCGGGACCTTCAGTAAACAGGGGAACACAGGGGCTATAGAAATTTAAAAAGGAGTGAAAATTAAGAGAGGCATAGGGGTTTTGGGTAATATTACCTGAAAAGAAATCCTGAAGACATGTGTTGAAACCTACTCAGTACAGCAACTGAGGGGAGCTCTTCAGAAAAATGGACAGTGTGGGCATCTCTCTCTCTCTCTGGGGCTCCAAAGAGCGATACAGAAAGGGGGTCTCTTAAAGGGAAAAGTATGTGGGAGAGCACAGACTCCTTTCCTGGGAGAGACCAGATGGCTAATTTTATGAAGATGGATTTCAGCTTTGTAGTATAAAGAAAATACAGCCAGGCATCTTTGTAGTTCCCGCAAGATTGCTTCAGGGGATGCCCAGGTGTAACATTCCTGGCTGTTTGAAATGTTAATTTGATCCCAGAGACCTCTTGTTTCCTGTTGGCGCTCTTATTGCTGAAAGTCCATTTAAATGGTCTGTGGAAACCATTTCCGAGATTCACCTAGGATACGTGGCAGGAACCAAAGCTAATTTTAAACTTTTGATCTATTTCCCATAGCTCAGCTGCCTACGTGTCCCTCCAGTAGATCTTTATGGCTCACTATTGTTTAATATAGAGAATAATATTCCTCAGGGCAGGGTCTGCAAGGTGGGCTAATACAGTGCGGAAAAGTGGTGTGGTGTGGAAAGGTGGGGTAATAAGGTGCGGAAAGGCCCTGACTGTTCAGGGGAAAAGGGGCCTTTCACAATGTGATGTACTGTTCATTTGCTGTTTTCTTTTTAACGTGCATGCTTTGAAAGGCTTTTAATTCTAATGTTATTTTATTGTATTTTTTATATGATGTGAATTTTAAAGCTGGGTCTTTTTTAACCTTTGTTAGTCCCTTTGAGTCCCGGACAGAAAAAAGATGGGATATAAATATAAGGAAAACGAGGAGGAGGAGGAGAAGGTGGAAGATTATACAGTAGTGTTGGCAGCAGCTCAAGATAATACAGCAGGGGTAGGAGACCTATCGTTTTCCAGGTGTTGCTGTACTGCTGTTCCGATCAGCTCCAGCCAGCATAGCTAGAGGTCACAGGTGTTATGTGACCTCTGCAAAATCATAGGCTTCCCACCCCTGAAATGCAGGACATCTCCTTCAAACTATTTTTCCCTGAAATACCAGCTGCTCTTTCCAGGTTCTGTGGAGATTGCTAGGTACATATTGTGACACAGCTTGAGAAAATTTTGTTTCAGAAATACATGGATATTTGAAAGGTCAGTTCCAACATTTATTTTTATTTACTTTTATTTTCTGTTAGATTCATGTAAAGAGGCCAGGAGAAAATGCATGCCTTTGCATATGAAGAACAGATACTGCTGCATGCCATCAAATATAGTGGTACATTTTTAAAAAGTCAATTGAAGCTAAATGTTAAGTGAGGTAATATTTTAAGTTGACTTTTTGCATTTTAATGATAAAAGACATTAGGAAATAATAAATATCAGTTAACATAATTGATCATTACAGCAAATCTAATAATAAAAATATATTGTTATAACACTCCTAGTGATGGCATTTGTCTTCTTTTTGTATTTTGTTATCCTGTCTTTGCATATGAAGAACCAATACTGCTGCTTCCATAATGACACTCTCTATATCTCCTGAGGTGCAGATAAAATATAGGTGGTACATTAAAAAAGGGTAAGCATGATGTAGTGGATTGAATATTGGACTACAACCAGGGTTCAGTTCCCTGCTCCGCAATGGAAACAAACTGGGTGACCTTGTCACACACTCTCAGCCCCGAGAAAATACTGTGATAGGTTCACCTTACAATCACAGTAAGTCAGAAATTACTTGAAGGCACACAACAGCAACAACAAAAACAAATATTGTAAGCTGGTATTTTTTGCATGTTAATTATAAAAGAGAATAGAAAAGATAAATACTAATTAACATTAATCAATCATTACAGCAAATCTAATGATAAAAATATATTGCTTCTAGTAATGGCAGTCTTTTTTATTTTTTATTATTTTATTTTAGTATTTAATGTCACTCTTACTCGTATCAGGATTAAATGTCTTCATGTATAGCCCAAGTGTCTTCCCAGGATTTCAGTTCATTATCTGGAAGTTCATAACAAAAATGTCCAGGATTAATAAAAGGAAAAAGCTGAAATCATATTGCCTGAAAGTAGTCTGTTTGTCTTTCACCTTTCATATATTTCAAGTAATGCTGTGAAGTAATTGAAATCATTCTGGTGTAGTCCATCCTGGGCATTGAAAATCTACTTCCTATCATGATAAAGCCAGCCCTGAGAGTCTGATTGTGTTTTTCTCAATAGCAGACCCCAGATTCATATGAATAGTCTTTATATTATGCAGAAGCTAGTGTTAGACTCACCTCCCACTTCAAGGCACCTCTCTCAGCCTCCCTGGAAAGATGGCAGCACTTCTGGTGGGCATACATACCCATAGCACTTATCTGAAGCCATCTGGATCTAATGCTCTTGTGTGAAGAAACACAGAACCTTAAACACAGTGGGGGTTCACTTTACATTAAATATTAAGGAAAGGACTAATCAGTTTGAAGACACGATCGGAGAAAAAAAAGCCCTTTCCATTTCTACCTTAAACTAATGCAATATTTTTTTTCCAACTGGTGAAAAAATGAATTTGCTGAAGAATGAGGAGTGACGTTTAAAGAAATTCAGATTTGGAGGAAAAAAACACAAACTCGCAACTGCCTGAAGAGAGAACTAGTCCATTATTTGTTAGAGGATCACCCAAAAGCATTCCTAAGCAGAGGTACTGTCCAGGACAGAAGATCTAGGCCCTTTCTGCACGGGGTAAGTAGTACGGCGTGGTGCGACCTCTGACGGAGGTCGTCTGCAGCTTGGGAGTGGACTGGGTTGGACTGCTTGTTGCAGTTCCGCACCTCAGTCCGCTCTGGAGCGACCCGAAGTGGTCGCGCAGCGTGCTTTTTAAAAACCCGTTTTTACAGGTTTTTCCAAAAGCACGGAGCGTGCCACTCCGTGCCACTCCATTCCTGCACTCTGGTGCAGATTTGCAAGTGCCCACCAGTGCGAGCCTGCAGATCTGCCGGGGGTGGGCTTTAGGCTGGTGAGCTTCAGTGGTTGGTGAGGAGCCTCCACCAACTGGAAGCCACCATTTTGGACACTGGAACAGTGCGGAGCAATGAGCTTATACTGCTCCTCATCAAGACAGACCAAAACGGACCCACCAAAAAGCCAGTGAGTAGTGCAGGGAGCGTTTCCCTTGCCGCGTGCGGAAAGGGCCCTAGTTAACTATGTAACAGGAGAGAAGAACATTTAACAGAATAAAAGGAAGTTGCTCTTCACAGTTTTCTGTGATAAACTGCCATTATACTGATGCATCCTGTTACCACTGGTATCTCAATTTGGTGTTTGTTAAAATGGAATGTTATTCTGTTCTCCAGAATCCCACTCACCCATCCCCTTCCATTTTAGTGTGTTTTATATAGTGCAGGGGTAACCATCTGGCTCTCTAGATCGCTTCGTTTTCATTCCCGTCAGACTTAGATCCTTATCACACCACTCCTTATGCCTCGTTATTCCTTTAGAAATCCGCTCCTGCCATTCTCGTGAGGGTAGCTGATTGCTGATGCTCTCTGTTGGATTCTTGCTGCATTAGTGCTTTAGGAGCGTCATTAACACATAGTTTTCATCCGTATTAAGACAGCACTTCCATACCCCACTCCTTGCTTCATGATTGGTTCCTTTAGCTGTAATAGCACCATAGCATTATGACATCACTACACCACTATGTCATAAGTGTGAGATTTCTCTGGGAACCCTTGGGGGACGGTATGGAGGTATAGCATCATGATACAATAAGACTCTTAGCAATGTCAGTATCAAGGAATTCAAGGAGCTGCAGTTCAAAAACATCTGGAAGATCATAGTTGCTCACTCCTGATGTTGGGAATATGGATCAGTATATTAAAGGTTCACATGAGAGAGATTTTTGGGGGGTTCATTTTTTGGAAAGCATTTCCCCAAATTTCAAAAAAGAAATCTTCATTAACTCAGTGGAAAGACATTAAGATTTCATCGATTTAAATGTGGTTGAAAGCAACACTAAAGAGATTAATTCCTCGAGGCCCTTGGTTTTGAGTGATAAATTCTTAAACATCTAGGTTTGAATTTTTGTGTATTCAGCTGTGTATGTGGTGCTGAATTAGGGTTTTTCACCTCTCTCATCTTTGACAGCTAAACAGCAGTCAGATACAATATAATACTCTCTATGTGAGGAAGAATCATACCTACTGATCTTGCTGCCCCAAAATGTAGGTAACACAAGTGTTACCCTGAAATTTTGGGGAGTCCCAGAGGGACACCTTAATGTGCTCCTCTTGATGGGAAAGGTAAACTCAACAGAGCACAAACAATAGCAATATGAGAGGCAGGGTAACCTAGCGAGATCTTTTACCCAATTTTGGGGGGTCAGGCCAAGCCAAAAACCACACAAAAAGATCCAATAAATGACTTTATTGAATGGAAGTCTCACACATCAACTCATTCACTCACACACACATTCAAGCTCTATAGAAAGGCAAAGAGTGGAAATTAGATGGAGGGACTATTAGAGGATTCATAGTTTGGGTGATACTGCACCTTTTCCTGAAGTCCTTGGTCCAAGAAAGCAGTGAAAGAAGTAAAGCTCAGTGAAAGGACGCTGAGGGGATTACTCGGCTACTGGGAGGAAAGGTCTGTTGGTATGACCAGGAGTTATCCAAAGAACCAGCCAAAAACGGGGATTATTTGTAGGGAAAATGTACCTTGAAGCCAAAACCTCACCTGGGGAGAACAAAGGGGATGGCAACGGAAAAACAACTCCACACCGGCACCTTCTTTGATATTAGAAGACAACGAGGTGTTACCAAAGTTTCAGGATCTTCCGCCGCTTTGGGTTACGGTGTGAGTTTATGTAGATTGTCCTTGCCTGATAAGATTTTATTGCTATCAGTGCCCAACTTATGGGAAAGCACCTTAATCCCTTCAAGTTGGCTCCTCAAAGGCTGAGGATCTTTTGTCCACTGTGGGTTGGCACAGCCTGAGGTCTCCTGTGGCTACGTGACGGGGGAGTTTACTGGCCTGACCTGGTTTTCTGATCGTACGACTGTTACTGCCTACGTGCTCATCCGGGTGACCTCTCTGGTATATTAGATTATATTTTATATCAAAGTTGTAGACCCGGGGACAGGGTTTACCAATGGGGCAACACAAGGGCCACCCTGTGATGCCAGTACCTCTATGCAAAGGTGGGGAATTAATTAGCTCAAAAAGGAGGCATGCAAGAGGTGGGTAACTTAACAAGACCTTGTCTACCAATCTTTACGGGCTCACACAGGAAAAAAAAAACAGCCAAAGATTCAAAAGTGAAGTAAAAATGTGTTTTTATTGGGGGGAATTCACTCATGGATGGAAACAGAATACAAACAGCAAAATAGTCACACAAGAGCTGACAAAAGGAGAATGGGGACAAAAGAACTTATGCATAGAGAGGCTGAGGGTTTTTTGGGGGCGGGGTTATAATTATCAGTCCAGAAGAGTAGTGAAAGGCTGAAATGTGGGTTGGCTTAGGACCTAAGGACAGTTCTTGTTCAGGAGCCGGATGGACAGAGTGATGGGTAGACCTTCAAGAGACTACACTGGGCATCCTGAAATCAGAGGTATTTGTACCCCAAAAATAGCCTGTGGCAACGGCAAGTATATGCAGTTCCAGGAACAATGGGAGTTGCAGCACAGACAATGGACTAACAACCCACAAATGTTCACAGTGTTTGGACGACAAAGACATAATATGTGTTGTAATAGCTGTCTATTGTGGGTGGTATGAGGCAAGAGGAAGGAGTCCAGGTGCACAGGGAATGGGTATCTGTCAATCAGTGTCCTGGTGGCCTTGTCACAATTACATTCCCTAGGAAAACTCCAGCTTCTGCTTAAGCCTGTTATCCACATGAATGGCATTTATTTGCCTGACAAATGACTTAGTCTTACCTAGAAGGTGTTTAGGTTGACCTGCCTCTCTTGTTTATAGTCAGATTTCTTCCCTCGCTCAGTTTGACCTCTCAGTCGCCTCTCAGGCTTGATTTTGATATCAGAGTCAATTGATACAGTTGCCAATCCAATATGGTATCAATTAGGTATGGTGCTCATCTAAACCATACTAATATCAGGGACCCTCAAAGTGGGGCCTTATAGTGCAGTGCAGATGATTACATCTTCTTTTGTTCAGATGATTTTTTGAGAATAATTTAACAAAATCCACAATTTTTTTCATAAATTTGATAGAAATTGCCTTATTTTGAAAACAAAACAAAATATAGAATAAAAGTGGATCTCATATTCAGACGCAAATTGGGCATTGTGCCCAGGCAAATCAGAGTGTGGTCAAAATGACAAAAGTTAACAGGCAACAGCTTGCTTTTCCCTGAATCTACTGGGAAGGGCAAGATTCTGCATCTTCCTCTCCTCTCCTTCCGGCTGAGTTAATTAAGTACAGACTACTTTTGTATACTGAACTCAGTCTGCTGCAATTGAAGTAAATAGAGGATAAATGGGGAAACTAGGAAGAGGAGAGAGAAACTGGGAAATTTTTTAAAGCATCTGAAAAAGAGAGACAATAGTGAATTAATCAGAACTGTACCTGACATATTGGGGCATTAGAGGATATGGAATCTGATAGATTTGTCGATTCCTACATGCTGTGCTAGGAAACAGTACTTAATTAACAGGAAAAAAGAGCAGAGATGGGCACTAACTTAAGTAAGTGAACCTTTTAAACTAAAAAGCATCTTAGCCATAGAGAAATCATAGGAGGAGCCAGAGGCATCAGTTAGACAGAGCCTGAACCAATACTGCTTTTGCCCTCTCTAATTAAAGAAGCAGCAACAAGCAGAACGGCTCGTTAACATTTAACTTAACATTAATAGGCCTGCCTTGGCTCAGGAGGCAATGTACATTTCTTCCCTGTTCCATGGCCATTTTGCAAACACTGAAGTGTTACTGCAGTTTAGGCCTGCCTGGTGATAGCACCCGATATCACTTTGATATCATAATTCGGCCTTACCATACCACCCTTCTCCACGTGTTTGTGAGGCCCCCGGACAAACACGAAACTAGGCTCGCCATTTAACTGCTGAAATATTCTCAAACAATACAGGCACGCCAGAAATAGCCAGATCGCAGCTTCAGGGACCTCCCCGGCAAACACCACATTATGTATGCATGCTACCCACAAAAGGCTCCCTGCCCCGAGCAACTTCCGGTGGTGAGTGACAGTGCACGGAGGGATTCCACAAGGCTGTGTTTTCCCTAGTCCGACACGGTCGGGAATTTCCTCGAAATTAATTAAAGCATTCTAGAGGAAATTGGTCCCCGGAGAAAGGGGTCCACGGAGGAGGCTCGTTGGGAGTCCATTGCTATCTGGTATGTGCGGAAGAGAGAAGGGGAAGTAGAAGATCATGACAGGGCAGAGGATCGCGGAGCCGCCATTACCGTGTCGGAGAGCCTGGACAGGCTAGCTGTCCCACCACTGTTACTTTACTTGACAGACAGCTATAAATCGTTGGTACGATTTCCCTAACGTGTGTTTACTGAGGGTTAAGAGAAAGTTTTTCCTACCTGAGATGAGCCTCAGATTCCCGGGATTTTGGTGCCTGGGATAGAGGGAGCTGTCAGAAGGTGGAAGAGAGAAAGAGGAAGAAAGAGAGAAAGGTGATCGAATCTTCCTGAGTGGTGTTCTTGTGATAGCCACTCAGCACAGGTGTATGGACAATGATATAGAAGGTTAAGCGCTGATTAGTTATTACATGCTGGATATAGAAATTGACTTGGCGACTTGATAAAATAAGAACTTTTTGTGTCGAAGGAACTGCTGATTGAGAGCTGGGGAGAAAGAAGCAGAATCACCATTTTGTCTGGTGTGCTAGAAAACAACAAGCGTGGCTTGTTTCTCCTCTCCCACCCAAAGTCTCGGGTTGCCCGAGAGGGAGAGAGAGAAAAATGTTGTCGTGTTGACGTGAAAGTTTAAGATCTAGTGGACGATAGGAAATAAGTAAATTGATTGAAGCTGTGTGAGAAGTGAGACAGAAAGCAATAAGACAAGAGATTTCAAACCCGTGGGTATGTGAGACGACGGAGAGGTGGAGACGAAAGACGGAGGGCGGACGAAAGAACGGACGGAAGGACAGATTAAAATTTGAAAAAGAAACAGTGACTAATTAGACTATCATTAATAATAACAACATAACCAACTCTACATTTCTATGATTCTATGATTGTATGATATATACTTAACATAAATTAGCGATATCAGTAAAGAAGAAGAAAAGAAGAAAAGATCTTAAGACGGAGAAGAAGAGAGAAATAGATGGAAGCTGAAGTTTGGAGGGTGGAAAGCCGCTTGAAACAATTGGCAAAGGAAACGGAGTGACGGCCAAACGGAGGAAGAAAGTGAACATCGGTGAATATTGGAAGGAGAAGTCAAATAGCGGAGAAAGAGATCGAAAAGGTGGGGGAAGAAGAGGTACTTATACTTATAGATACTTATAGACCTGGTGTTGTATGGTAATTTGGGTACATAATATACTGCCCTGCGTTTCTATATATTATATATTATATAAATTATCTTAAGATATTGTATTTGAAACATTGGGGACTGGTGGGCATAAGGGGGGAGACTTTCTTGATTAGTGTAAACCTAGCGAGACTGAAAGCTGAGATAAATTTAGGTAGGTTGAAGAAAAGAAGCAACACTGCCTTGATTGGTATATATTAAGATGGGCGGGGACTGGGTTAGAAAAAAGTGGTGGTTTAAACGTTGCTCATACTGAAAAATTGAAATTGTCTGCTATTTATGAATCTGTGATTGTTGCATCTTAAATCAGGAGATTGTGCCTGCATAAAGTGTAACTGCATTATATTTGTTATTACTCTCATTTTTATTATTTGTGTCTTTAGCTAAATTTTGTAATACACTTTTAGAAATTCTAAGGTAATAAGCAAGTGGTGAAAGAAATTGGGAATTAACTGTTTACTTTTCATTAATTGTGAATTATTGCACAATTTAGGTATTAGGCTTAGTGAGTAAAGAAATAAGAAATAAAAGGACTAAAAGGGAGAAAGAGGATAATTAAAACAAGGAGAGGAAAGGCATAGAAGAGTAAGAAGAAGAAGTAAGTAAGTAAGAGAAGGGTAAGAAGCAAGAAGTAAGAAAATAATAGGAAGTAAGAGACTAACAAGGATCAACTAGGACAAGTTAAATAATTAGTGAATACAGGACAGTTTCAAAGTTCTTATACAATAAAGAATAAAGAAGATCTCATAAAAAAGCTATCAGAAAAGGTAGTACAGTAACATAACCAAATGAACAAATAAATTAAATAAATTAGATAAAAATAAAATAAATTAATAGAAGGACTAGGAGATATAATTAGATAAGACACTCAGAAGTTATTAATAAATAAATAATCAGAAGATAGACTATTGAGTAAGTCAACAGAGAGGGAGGAAGGAAGAGGTTAAAGAAGAAGGAAGAGAAAGGAGGGGAAAGGAGGAAGATACAGTAGAACGGAAGAAGGATACAGTATATCAGGAAAGATGATGGCAGCGGGGAAAAGGAGGGCTGGGACAGGAGCCCAAACCCAAATTCAATCATTTACTCAAAGAAGAGCTTCGATAGAAATTAAGACGCCGAGTGTTGACACGAAAGTAGTTACAGAAAGTCAAGGTATGAGTCAAGACACTGGAATGGACTTAATGGGAGGATTACAGAAATTAACAATGACTTTTAAAAACGAAATGAAAGAAGTAAGAATGGACATGAAGAATATGAGGACAGAAATAAAGACGGACATTAAAAAAGAATTGGAGATCTTTAATACAAAACTGGGCATCTATGGAAATAAGACAAGTGAACGAGAAAGTCAAGCAAGTTGAAGGAAGAACCGGGAAGCTAGAGACTCAGGTACAGAACAATGAAGAAAGAACAGAACAATTGGAGCGTTCAACATTGATGATGGACATAAGAAATAGGAATAAATCAATAAAGATTAGAGGATTGAGAGAGGTGGCTCAAGAAGATATATACCAGCGAGGTTTATAGATTGGGAACCTTAGCAACTTGAACTGGAGATTGACAGAGTTTTTCGGGTCAACTCGGCGATCGCGAAATGAAGAAATATGCCACGGGACATTGTGGTATATTTCTTAAGAGAGAGAGTGAAGGAGCTTGTCCTACAAAGTAGTTATGCGAAGAATTTGGTCATAGAGGAATCGGAGGTAAAGATATTTAAGGATGTGCACCTGACCCTATTAAAGAAGAGAAGAGATTACGTTTTTATAACTCAATGATTAAGAGAACTGGGGATAAGATATACCTGGGAAAAAATAGAAGGTATATCCTTTACATGGAAGCAAGGAAGAGTGGTGTTAAATTCTACCATGAAGGCACAAGAGTTTTGGAAAAAATATAAAGAAGAGCTGACTAGACCGGAGGAAACTTTGCGAGAACAAGAAAAAGAGAAAAGGAAGGAAGATAACCAAAGAGATCAAGGACAACAGAAAAGAATAAGGAAAGAACAAATGAAACAAGAATTGGAAAGAATAAGGAAGGAAGAAGAAATAGAAAGAAGGCAGGAAACAGAAGAGGAAGAGGAGGTAGAAGCAGCAGACGGAACAGGAGAAGAAGCAGAAGCAGAAGAAACCTCTATATAAGACTTGGAATTAGAAGATTTGGGAGAGGAAGACTTAGAAAATACTAATTAGGAAAAGAGGAATATTAATTTAGAATTCAAGATAAAATGAAATTTAAATTTTTGTCATTCCACATAAAAGAAAATGTATTTTTCACTACCTTGAAAAATTAAAATTAGACGTGATAGCCATTCAGGAAACCCATATAAGGAATAAAGATTTGGGATATATTAAAAACCCTAAATTAGGACAAAGCTTTTCATCTAGCACTAACGAAAAGAAAAAAGGTGTGACAGTTTATGTAAGTAATAAATATGAATCAGAATTACTATTCAGTGATGAACAGGATCACTTTTTAATAGTAAAGTTGCCAGGTATAAAATTAGCTATAGTAGCAGTATATAGGCCCTTGGAAAATAAGAGTAAATTTTATCATAACCTACAAGAGAAGTTAATAGATTTAGAAAATCATAAATTGATATTAATGGGGGACTGGAATGGGGTTTTAAATCCACAATTAGACAGAACAGGGGAGCATAAAAAAAAGAAAAAAGCAATTCAGGGAAAATTACCAAAATCCTTTTTGGAACTATTAGATTACATGTCCTTAAGAGAAGTAGGGAATAATGTAAATAGAAAGGAAGAATATTTTACATACTACTCTGATTATCACAAGACATGGTCGAGGATAGATAGATTTTTTATACCCTTCGAGATGATAAAAAATATTGTGGAAATGGAAACCTTCCAGAGATTCCTTTCAGACCACTGCCCAATTTTGTTAACATTAAAATTAGGTGAAAATAGAAGAAATTGGAGATTAAATGATAATCTGTTAAAAGATGATCCTATAGTGATAAAAGCAAAAGAAGAACTAAAGAGATTTTGGGAACATAATTTAGGGAAAGAACAGTCAATCCATGTTGTTTGGGATACAAGTAAGGCAGTGATGAGGGTTTTTTTGATAAATCAACAGGCATGGCTAAATAAATGCAGGAAAGAGAAAGAAACATATATTGTGAATACACTTCAAGAGAAAGAAATTCAATTAAAAAGCAGATCAAATGATAAGAAAATTTATAATGAAATCAAATTGTGGAAAAAACAACTATCTTTTTTGATGACAACTAGAACAACTAGAATGGAAATTAAAATACTTAAAGCAGAGACATTTTGAACATGCAAACAAACCGGGCAGATGGTTAGCATATAAATTAAAGAAAGAAAGAGAAAAAAGGACCATTACAGAATTAAAGGAAGGGCAGATTATCTATCAACAACAGGAAAAGATTAAAAAGGTCTTGACAAATTATTTTGAAGATTTATTTAAAGAAAACAATCAATCCCTAAAACAAAAACACATTACTAAATATTTACAACAAGTAGACTTTACCAGATTATCAGAATCACAAAAAGAAGAATTGGATAAGGAAATAACAATACAAGAAGTACAGGAAGCTATTAAAAATTTAAAAGAAGGGAAAGCGCCAGGCCCAGACAGGCTCACAGTAACATATTATAAGATACTTCAAGATTCCTTAGCACCCATTTTAGCCCAGACAATAAATTCAATTAGAAAACAGAAGATTCCAAATTCCTGGAAAGAGTCTAACATTACATTGCTTCTGAAGGAGGGGAAGGATAAATTGGATAAAAAAGCTATAGACCAATATCGCTACTAAATATTGATTATAAAATTTTCACATCTATATTAGCAAATAGACTAAAGAAAGTGTTAGTAAATTGGATACATAAAGATCAAAATGGGTTTTTACCGGGTAGACATTTAAAAAATAATATAAGGACAATCTTAGATATTGTCAGGGCCTTGGGCGTGGCCGCACCGGCGGGCGCCGCGGAGGCCGACGCTGCCGTTACCTCTGAGGAGGAGGAGGCGGGGCCGGGGCCGTCGGAGGTCGCAGCCGACGATGGGGGCTGCGCGGCTGCTGCGGAGGGCTCCGCCGCCGGGGGGGGGATTGCTGGGACGCCGCGGCGGCCGCCGATCCCGGAGAGGGTCTCCCCGGCGTGACGGAGGCCGACGACGACGAGGATCGTCCCGACGCTGCGGAGGCTGCCGGCCCGGCTCCCAGGCCGCGGGGCGTGGCGGACAAGGATCCGTGGGAGGAGGCGGGCCCCGGGCCCGATCCCGGGGCACCGCCTACTCGCGAGGCTGCCTCGGAAGAGGCTGAGGCCGCCGCCCCACCGCCGACGTTCCAGGAGCGGCGGTGGCTCAAGGAGGCCAGCCGCCGCTCCCGGCGGCTGCAGGAGAAACACCTGGGGGCAGGGAGCTCCCAGCTGTAGCACAGCTGTGAGCCCAGCCACGTGCTCGGCGCAGATTGGTCGCTGCCTGGCCTGCAGGCCTTTTTAGGCAGGCGCGGGGCTGGGGAAGGCACGGAGCAACAACCGTCGGCTTCCCGTGCGTCTGTCGCCTGTGCCTTGTTCCAGTCCAGCCTGTGTCTGCGTTCTGCTGCCCGGCTCTACCAAGACCCTTCCCTGCGTTAAGGTGCAGTAACTATTTTGTGTTCGGGGTGAGGCAACCCGTTGTTATTTCCTTTGCCGCCTGCTGTTAAGGCAAACCTCAGTTCAAGGCTACTTGCTGGCTGCAGCACTCCTGTGGGACTGTTTGGGACGCTGCTGGTGGCCGCCTCCGGCCCGGCCCCTGCTTGACCTCAGCCCGCGCTGACAGATATAATAGAATATTACCAACAACACAATCAGAAGTAATTGGCTTTGATCTTCCTGGATGCAGAAAAGGCTTTCGATAACATTAGATGGGAATTTTTATTTGAAGTAATGGGAGGAGTAGGATTTGGGCAAAGGTATAAAGAGTGGGTTTATGCAGTCTATGGGGACCAAAAGGCAAATTTATTAGTCAATGGGGATAAATCAGAGACCTTCAAGATAAGTAAGGGTACGAAACAGGGTTGCCCATTATCTCCTTTACTTTTTATTATGTGCATAGAAATTCTAAATATTAAAATTAGAAATAATAATGAAATACGGGGTACCAAAATAAAAGGACATGAATTTAAATTACAAGTATTCGCCGATGATATGGCCATAATTTTAGAGAACCCAATAAAAAGTATTAAGCCCTTAATGGAAACTTTAAAAGAATATGGTCAAGTTGCCGGGTTAAAGATCAATAAAGATAAATCCTTGATGATCACAAAAAACATTACTTTAAAACAGGAATCAGAAGTATCGAACATTTCTGGTTTCAAGATAGTAAAGAAAGTAAGAGATCTAGGCATAACAATAACAAAAAATAATTCGGAACTATTTGAAAATAATTAGAAAAAAGTTTGGAGGGATATGCAAGATGATTTAAAGAAATGGGGAAAGTTACAATTATCATTGTTGGAGAGAATCTCTGCAGTAAAAATGAATATTCTGCCAAAAATAATATTTCTCTTCCAAAATCTCCCAATTATACTTAATGATAAACCTTTCAAATGCTGGAATCAGGAATTAAGCAAATTTATATGGAATGGGAAGAAAGCGAGAATAAAATGGAAGTATTTAAAAGAGGCGAAAGAGAGAGGAGGATTAAATGTACCAGACCTTAAATTATATCATGAGGCTTCGGCATTATTATGGGCAAAAGAATGGATTACTTTGGAAAACGACAAATTATTGAAATTAGAGGGATTTAATTTACATTATGGTTGGCATGCATATCTATGTTATGATAAGCATAAAATTAATAAAATATTTAATGAACATTATGTCAGGAAAGCAATTTTAAAAAGCTGGTTAAAACTAAAGAAAAAAATATATTTAAAAATACCAGCTTGGATCTCACCACATAAAGCATTCTATAGATTGGAGAAGGTAAAGTTAAAAGAATGGATTACTTACAAAGATATACTTATAAAGAAAGAAAAGAATATTAGACCTAAAACTAGAGATGAATTGATAGGAGAAGGATATTCAACACATTGGCTGCTACATAGACAATTGCTAGAAAAATATAGAGAAGATGTAAAATGTGAAGGAATATTGTGGGAAGACACAGAGTTTGATAAGATATTAAACTCTGGAACCAAACGACCATTAAGTAAGATTTATAAATAGTTATTAAATTTAGATCTAGAGGATGAGACGATAAAGACAAATATGATAAAATGGGCACAAGATTTAGGGTGTCCAATAACAATTGAGCAATGGCAGAAAGCTTGGAAATTAAATCAAAATTTCACCAGACGTTATAATTTAAAAGAAAACTTTTATAAAATGTATTACAGATGGTACTTAACCCCAAGCAGAATTTCTAAGATGGGTAAAAAAAAGGAGGTGCCCACATGTTGAAAGTGCCAAGAAGTAGGTTTGTTTATACATATGTGGTGGCAATGTAGAAAAGCAAAAAAATTTTGGAAGCAAATTCATAGCCAATTAGAGAAACTATTTAAAATTCAGTTTGAAATGTTGCCAGAAATCTATTTGTTGAATATCTTGACAGGGCTAGAAAAAGTAGTGAAAAAAGAAACTTTGCGGATAATTTGTTATTTAATATTTGCAGCCAGAATTCTATATGCAAAATTTTGGAAATTAAAAGATATCCCGATGTTAGAAGATTGGAAATCTAAAGTATATGATTTAGGAGAATTGGATAAATTAACTTTAAGACTGCAAGATAAAACGAATGAGAGATTGTTTCTAGAATGGGAAATATTAAAACCATTATGGGAAAAAGACTGGGGTGAATCTGCCTTGATAGGTATGTTCGATTAGTTCACTCATGGGTGTTAATATAGAAGGTCAGTTAGGCCGAATTAAGAGAAAAAACTATAACAAGAAGGAAGATTATAAGATAAAAAAATGATTACTAAGTCGATAAGTAAAATATCTTATAGACATAGAGGTTAAAAAAGGAAGAATATCCAGTAGAAACAGACATTGCAGGACAATAATTATAAAGTAAACTAAATCAAGATAGATAGGAAAGGATTCATAGAGTTTATGGAAATAAACGTAATAGCAGGGTGGAACCATTTGTATCAGTAAACAGAGGTATGAGAACTTATCAATTCGGGTACAAGGAGAAATCGTAAGTTTATCCAATGATGGTTTAAAGAAGTCAAGTAAAAAAAAAGTCAGAGCTAGGGAATTTCAAGAAAGAAGGAAGAAGGAAGAAGAGATCTAGAGGAGTTCAAGGTGGGTGTGCAGGTATGCATGTAAGGTTTGTATGTAGATGTGTATGTGTTTTCTTCTTTTTTATTTTGTTTTTCATTTCTCTCTTTTACTTCTTTGTAAAGATTGTTAGACTGTTATTCCCCTTTAGAGGAGGAATTCTTTTTTTTCTTTTACTTTTTGTATGTATGTAGTTTTGTAGATTTATGTAACAGATTTATATAACAGAGAGTAGATTGTATGTAATTTTTGTTTCTTGTATGTTTTTGTGTATATATATATCTTTTCTTTTCTATTATTTGTGTTTAATAAAGTATATTTTTAATATTAAAAAAAATTAAAATAAAAGGCTCCCTGCCCCGAGCAGGCAACTTGACAAAGGCTGAACTATCCACTGTCAAGCGTTGCACATTTACATACTGGCTACACCATTGTTAATTCAGCTCTAAATCCATCATGCTAAATTGTGACCTTTTGGAAACATTGTCTCACGCCCAAAACTCATTGTTGTCCCTGAGTAAGGCAAAGCCTGCAGTCACACTTCTCCCTATAAAAACCCCTGATTCCGAGACCTTCCTCGGATCGCTCCCGAGTTCTAGACCACCTTGCTGCCGCATTGCTTGGCGAGCTTCCCCTCAGCTCCACATGCTGAGACACACCGAACCCCAGCATCGCTCCCTATCTTCTTCCAGGCTTCAGGAACAGGTGTCGTATCACCCAAACCAACTATCCCTCTGAAAATCCCGCTATCCTACTCACGCCTTTATTTTCCTTAGTTATCTGTTTCAATACTGGCAGCCAAATTTTGTTGACCTTCTAAGTCTCCTCTTTCCTGTTAAAATTATCCAAGTGAGAGGCCATTGAAATCCACAAACACTTGGATAATTTTAACAGGAAAGAGGAACTCGGAAGGTCAACAAAATTTGGCTGCCAGTATTGAAAAACACCAAAATCAAAACACAAAAGATACTAACGAGCCCTAATGAGCCCCACCTGGGCTCAGGAAGTCTCCCTCCAGGAACAAGTATTCAATACACACAATAGGACTATTATGCTAATTGCTCCCTCTCCTTTGGAGGAGGAGACTGGCATATATATTCTCCACTCCACTTCCAATTCAGCATTCCTCTGAAGATGCCAGCCACAATGTCAGGAGAAAATGCAACCAGAACACGTTCTCAAAGCCCAAAAAACCCACAAGAATTCATTACAGCATTATAGAATTTAAAACTCTGAAACTCTTCACATGGACCATCAGATTTTGGGAAATTTTCTATTCAGCCTTTACAACTTACATTACGGAGAAATTCAGATATTGTGAAGAAATTTAGACATTGTTAAAGGCACATATCTCTAAACATTAACTAACAGAGAACAAACTTTCCGAGAATATGACCTTCTCTTCATTGATTTTAACAATAGGTATGTGGGAAATTGTAGGCCTTAGAAAAGCCTTAGCCTAAGTTTTGAGCTACAGTAATAGCCAACTTCACTCTCTCTTTTCTTTCTTTTAGCTTTGAAACATGCTAAACAAGTGGTAAGACATGAGGAGGAAGCCATGCCTGCTCAGGGGAGCAGCAGAGCTGATTCTGCCCAACAATTTTGGGGGCTCATCCGGGATTCATAGCATGGCATCCCTTGAACTCTGGTTTTTGCCTCATCGGGATGCTGATCAGTGCACACCTGGATGAGTTTACCCTCTGTGTCCATTTGAGGCAGATACTGGGACTGAAAGGGTAAGTGTTATCTGTAAAGCCCCTTTCAGAAAGGATGGGACAAGGGGAGAGCTTCCCCGTCACCAGTCCATCGGGCATAATGTGGGATGATGGAAACTGCCCATGCAAACTGGCATGACAAAGAAACACATGGTTGAATTGTGCATGAAAAATATTCGGCAGAACCCATTGCAGTGTTAGCGTCTAGGACAGAGCATTGAGTAGGGACCCCTGAGGTGGGGTCTGAGGACCGATAATTCACAATCATCCTACACAATTGGGCAACTGGCATTCTGTGTGAAGAAACACTTGAAAAATGCAATACTCAGCCTTCCACCTTGATGGTTAGCTCAGTGGGTGGCAAGGGCAACCCTTTCGGGGTCCGATGAGTACTATGAACCCATGAATTGCAAAGCTGCTGAGTGTATGGTACTGCTCTTCACCCACCAAGTGATCCATTATAATCAAGAGGGCCTGGTGGAGACCCAAGCCCTGGCTAAATATAGGCCTGGCAGAAATGGGATCACTGACTCTTTGGCCTCCTCCCAGCTTTATTGGCTCCACCAGAGCTAGCCCTTTAGGAGAGATGAAGTTGGTATCTCAGAGGAGAAAAGGTCTCCTTTGAAAACAAAAAGGAGTGGTCAGTGGACAACCATTGAGCCCTCAGATGTTTCAAAGAGGTACAATTTCTGAGACCAGGACACTTGGGGGAAAAAAAACAGAAAGTAAAAATTGAGTCTGAAATGGACCAAAAGGAAAGTGTATGTGGTCTCTTTCTAGCTTCTTTTGTCTCATTTTATTTACCTCTGTGAATTCTTGGGACAAGTTAGGAGAAGGGGAGACTTCTTTGTTTCCAAGGCCATTTCTGCACTATACTGTTACGGTGCTATTATTCCACTTTCAACATCCTACGGAATCCTGGGGTTTGTGGTTTAGGAAGAGGCATTTAGAATTCTCAGCCAGAGAGCTCTTTGGCCTCAGTAAACTACAAACTCCAGAATTTCACAAGACGTTGAAAGTGGAATAATAGCACTATAACACTATGGGGTGGAAAGGCCCTAAGTCAGGACCTGGCATTGTGCATATGTTCTTTCTGTGTTGTTTCCTTGTGTGGCTTCTGAAGTGAAGAGGTACCTTGGTGTGTAGGAAAGAATGCACCCAGAGGTGCTGCTTGTTCAGTCTTGGTTGGGAACCTTTTCCCCATCCTCAGATTGTAGGGAGGGTGTAGTAGTGCCAGCTTGCTTGTAAAAGGACAGGAATGCCTGTGTGTGTTTTCCTTTCCTTTGCTCTTTGTTTATGGTGCTTTGCTGGGGGGAGGGAGGAGCTGCGCTTTACCAGAAGAAAGAAACTGCTTCCGCCTGACCTACAAGTAGGAGCCTGAGATGGGACTGTGTAGGGATGCTGTGACAGACGACAGGCAAACACCTCTGTCTGAATGCGGGGATTGATTGTTGGCTTATTTAAGGCAGATTTTGTGTGGAAAAAAGATAAACAGGAAAGTTGAGTTTTATGGGAAGAGAGGAAGTTTTATTATCAGATTATACTCAAGATCCTGCTTTTCTGAGGTTCCCCACCAGATTAGCAATTCAACAGGATCTGATGGCAAGCACACTCCACATCCACAATAAAGGTTCCCAGAGGCAAACTCTTAAGTCCGGACTACTTGCTTGCTTTGATGACTTTGGCCATTTCTGCACTACACTGTTATAGTGCTATGATTCCACTTTCAATATCCTATGGAATCCTGGAGTTTGCAGTTTCGGCAGGAGCCATTTGGCCCCTCCCAAAACTGCAAACTCCAGGATTCCATAGGATGTTGAAAGTGGAATCATAGTGCTATAACAGTCTAGTGCAGAAATGGCCTTTGGCTGATTTTCTCATGTATGCTGTTGAACCTTTAATGACTGCATATATTGGGGGAAAAAGACTGTTTTCTCTCCTTATAGATCTCCTCGTAGATACTGGCTCCACCTATCAGCTAACTTGCAGATAGGACTTACACTAGGACTAATTATGTTCACTTTCAGTTATCTCTTCAGATGTACCAAATTCTAGTAGCTGCGGTATGGGCAACCAAGAGGAGCATGGGGAACTCAAGGGAATTCAGTAGAGGCCATCCACCACCTGTAGTTATGTTAACTGTACTGTTATTTGTCTTCCCTTTACGTGAAGCAAACATTTTCCTTGTTCTGTTAACTGCTATTAGCTCTGGAATCTCTCTGATTATTGGTTATACACTCATGTCGTAATCCATTTGTAACCCCATTATTCTGACCATCTAACTGGCTGTGTGTGTGTGTGTGTGTGTGTGTGTGTGTGTGTGTAGACAGATATGTTTAATTGGCATAAAATAGAAATCACATACAATGACTGGATAAGGCCATGTGGAAGAGAACTAACTGGAAAAACAAGTCAGAGATGATCTCAGAGCATGGCTGAGTTCAACTTAATGGCTCTTGCAAGGAAAACAAAAGGAATCTCCTGAAAGAGCAAAAACCCCTCTGGAAAACCAAGCCATAAAAACTGGCTACCCACTTAATTTGATTCCCAGTTGTTGGAAACTTCAAAGAAAGAGTTTTTGGTTGATGGAAAGTCTGAGTCAGGAAAACAGGAAGATTTAAAGCAAATCCTCACACCTATCCTTTTCCTGATCCCTGTTTACACTGCCATAAAAATCTTTTACCCTATCTGCCTGATTCTGCCTTTTGTCATTTCCCAGGAAAAAGGTCTGCCCCACCAGGCATGTGTGCACTATATTTGCGTTCCTTTTTGGGGCTTTAGCTAGCTTTTTCTCTCTCTCTGACTCTCTGGCTTTTCTTTCTTTCTTCCTCTTACTGGCTGGCCATCTTGATCTGCCTCTTCTTCGGGAGCATTTCCACCTTTGACTAGTGCCTGCTAGCCTAAAGGCTCCTTTCTGTCTTTTTCTTTGCCTGCTAATCTATCCCCGTGTTTTCCCAAAACAGCAGCCTTCAGGATCAGATGCAGTATATTTGCTTTTGTCCCTGCAACTCTTCCCTCTCTTAAGATTTTCAAACTCAGTAGTCCTTGTGTGCTTGTGTGAGTGAATGCTTTGTGTGAGTGTGAGGAAACTTTGCCAATTCTACCAAATAAAATAGCAATAGCATGTGTATTTCTATACTGTTTATTAGGTAAGTGCTCTCTAAGTGGTTTACAATGTGTTAGCTAATTGCCCCCAACAAGCTGGGTACTCATTTTACTGACCTGTGGAAGGATGGAAGGCTGAGTCAACCTGGTGCCCATCAGGATTGAACTCACAAACTTGTGGCTGCAGTACCAGCATTTAACCACTGCGCCACCAGGGTGCCACCAAAGACTATTTAAAAGGACACTTGACTTCTCGCCTTCTCATGTAGTCTGACCTCGTAAGCATAAGATGAAAGATCTTGCTGTGTTGTCCTGCCCTCTGTTTTGACAAGTTGTGCTTTGCTAATTTCCTCAACCTTAGTAAAATCCAGGTGTCCTCCAGGGACCTCAATAGCCAGGGTAACACATTCTTATGGAGGCATATCTAGAATCTCAACATGCTTTTTCAGCCTTTTTAATTCCATGTTGCTGTATTTATTGTGGTCTTCCTTGTTTTGTTTTTTTTCTGTTGACAGCAACCAAAAAGCAATTCATAACCCAGATTATGCTATGAAAGCCTCCTAGAGTGGGAAGCCTTTAGAACAAGAATTAACTATTACTATGGTTTGGTAGCTCAATAGAATGGAGCAAGTCACATCCATGGATGAGACTGCTCCCAAGTGAGGAAATTGTGGGGAACTGAAGGCCTTATAAAAGCCACAGAAGAAATGTTGAACTACAATAATAGTCATGTTGACTCTCTCTCTTCTTTCTTTATAGCCTTGGATGTGATGAGACATGAGAGGAGACATGAGAAACAAAGGATGCTGAGAACACCATGCCATCGTAATTTCACTAAGATTTATATTACACTGCTGCTTTCTGGGAATTTTTCTCTGGGGAGCTTTCTTCACTAAGAAATTATTATTTAGGTTTAATGCATGTGTGCTTAAAGAATGCCTATTTGCTTTTTCTTTTTTTACCTATAAAATCTACAGGTAGCCAATTAAGTTTGTCCATTCTCCCCTTCTTCTTGTGCAAATGACCTCAAAAGGGAGGTGGTCCTTTTGGTCAAAATGCATGTGTGTGTGTTAGAAATAAGTCCAATAAAGATCTTAGTAAAATGCCAGTGAGGTCTTAAATAATAAAAAGGCTGAGACAGATTCTTGGATCAAGCAGCGATTGCAGCAATCATTTATTTTCAATTCTGCAGAATTGGGAGCTGTCCTTAGTAAAGGGTGAGAGCACAACGAGCAAATCAAAACATCCTATATTTAAACCCTACTCCCGGCCACACAGTTCCTCTGCCTCTCACCAATAGGTTGTTGATTATTGGGGTGCACATTCTTCCCAGTCCACCTATCTAAAAAGCCCCTTCCCCGCAATTTTGATTTGTTAAAAGCACTTCTCTTGCCATATTTGGAAAGCCCCCTCTTTTAGCATTACCTATTGTGTTTATGAGTCTATCTCCCCCTCTCATCTTCTGACCATTCATTTCTTAAACTGTTTGTTCTGTGGAAAAGGGGGATTTGTCTGGTTTCACAGCTTGGCTGTCTTAACCTTGTGGTTTATTTTAGCAACGGGCAGAGAAATTCAGGAAGCCAGGCTCTTACCACATGATTTTGTTTTTGCTGAAGCTTGCAGTTTGCCTTGCTAAATGCTAAATATTTTATTTGCTTCTTTTGGGCTTCCAGCAGAATTCGACTCTAATTCCCATTCTCACGTGTGTGTGTGTGTGTGTGTGTGTGTGTGTGTGTGTGTGGTAAATACCTTTCTGACTGATTTAGGACATATCTGAAGCTCTGTGCCTGTTTCAGTTTCTGTCCAACAGGAGGATATATTCATTTCTAAAATCCTTATAGCTGGAAAAATTGAGGAGCATATGAGTAATATCTTCAACAGATAGAGACTCTCAACTGGACATTCTTTTCCCCTTGAAAAACAGAATTGTCTGAAAGTGGTCTGGTTGTGGCATTCTGCATCTATATGCTTCAACCAAATTCTAGGTATGCATGTCTACTCAGAAGCAAGCTTACTGTTCTTCAATGGGTTTGCTCCCCAGAAAATGTATATAGGGTCATTTACTTACAGCAGAATCCTATGCATGTCAATTCATGTAGGTCTCGATAAATTTGATGGGATGTATGTTCCAGCAAGTTTGTTTGGGAGTGTGGGCTATGATTTTCAATTAGCCCAGGATCTGATAAACTGATACAGGGTTATTAAAGAAATGATGGTCTGTCAAAAAAATGTTTAGGAAGTGCAAGATGCTTTAAAATGCATAAATGAAGGACTCCCATGCATGTTTTTAACTATAGAGCTGTGAATTAATTCCTGTTTAGTTACTTATTTTTGTTATCCAATTAAAAACGCACACATGCACATACATACAAACATTAATGTGCTCTTTAAAAAAAAAATAACTAGGAAGGTCATTTTTTTCTAAATATATCCAAATCTCAGCAGAGAGATTTGGATATATTTAGAAAAAAATGACCTTCCTAGTTAATCTCTGCTGTACCCTCAGTAGACGTAGAGTTATAAAAAGAAACTCTGAGTCTAGTCAGAAAACAGAAAATGGAAGGGGAGAAAGAAGAGGAGAAAGTTAATAAAACAAGTAGGAGGGTGTTTCATGGAAGGAAATTTCCTCCTCAGATTTTATGGAATTTGATGAGTCATATTAATTTGTGCAATTGCAGAGGTTTGACCTAAAAAAAGAAAAAAGGTTAAATTTAAATTGTGAACTAAAGGATGGCAAATAGTTTTAATGGATTCTAGACATTATTTTGTAATTTAATCTATGATGTTTCCCTATTGTAAAAGAAGTTGTTATCAAATAAGGCTCTTGTGGGGAGTATACGAAATCTAAGAAACTTTTAAAAATGATATTAAAATTTGATTTGTATGTGGCCTGGAAAATTAGATAGCTACAAAAGATACAACTATGAGAGACAGGCGCAAGTGGGGAATAGCCATGGAAAATTCATAGGGAAAAGGGGAAAAAAGAAACTCTTATATGGAGGTGGAATTTTTTGGGAGTGGGGAGGCATACTGGAAATGGCTTAAACCAGTGGTTCTTAAGCTTGGGTTGACAGAACTCTCACAGGGGATCTGCAAAGCCATGTGGCTGGACACCAACAACTGCAGCAGTAACAGGGATGTGGCAGTGGCGCATGGTGTGGATGCCAAAAACAGTTTGGGGACACACACACACATGCTTCCATGTTTCTTTCATTAGGGACATGGCAGCAGGGGGTGTGGGTGCCAAAGGACAGAGCAGCAAGCTCATGCATGTGCCCAAACTGCTCCCTCATTTGCAAACAAGGAAGCAGTTTGGGCACCCACATGCCCCCTGTTGCCACACCCCTGATGAAAGGAGTGTGCACATGCCCAAATTATGACTTTGGGGATCAAGGTCTGAATTTCCACTCAGCCATGGAAAGGTTCAAAAAGGGTCAGATGACTCTGCTGAGGGTGAGATAAAGTTTACCTACATAAAAACCTTTTATCCTGAGTTAGAAACAAAGAAGACAAACTTCAAAGGAATTCTACTGTGCATGTTTATTTTCACTACCTGTATAGCTAAGCTAAATCACTGTGTTTGCTGCTTCATGAATTGGCCAAAACTAGTTCAAGGCTAGCCTTGCAGTCATGCAACTTTCTTATCTACCTTTACAGGCACAGCTCACAGGAAAGACAGGAAACAAAGGAAAAGTTGAAGGCATATAAAATATGAAGGTACTTTGGTTTAGTATTTTAAAGCTTATACTATTTACAGTAGGCCCTCCACATTTGCAAGTTTGACTTTCACGGACTTGATTATGTGCAAGTTTTTCCAACCCCTGCACTCCCCTACCTCAGGCACTTCTCTTCCATGGCAACCTTCCCTCTTGATGGCTCTGATCTGGTTGTGCAGCCCTTTAAAAACCTGCCTCTGGTCTTCTTCCTCTTCCACCAACCACTGCAGCTAAGGATGGATCACAGCCAGATTTCTCAGCACCACAACCCCTCTCCCAATCCTCCCAACACACACCCAAGGAAGGAGATGAGCAAGAAATATGAAGTATTGGGCAACCATGCTTACCCACCCTCTTGTTAGAAATATGCCTCTTAGATTTTAATAATTCATGCCAGTGAGGTCTTAAATATAGAGGCTGAATCAGAGATTCTTAGATCAAGCAGCTTGACCACAGCGATCAAGATTTTATTGACAATTCTGCAGAATTGGGTGCCTCACCCTTTCATCAGAGAGAATGGCACACCAAGCAATGTGAACATCCTATACTTATACCCTAGTTCCCGGCCGCTAGTTTACTGTCCCTCTCGCCGATTGGTTGTTGCTATCAGGGTGCACAATCTTCCTGGTCCGCCTATCTAAATGTAAGCATTTTCATTGCTTGGAAATCCCCCTCCTTTTAGCATTACGTATTCTGTTTGAGTTCTATGAGTTCTCCTATCTCCCCCTCCCATCTGCTGACCACGCATTCCTTAATGTTTGTCCTGTGCAAAAAGGGGAAGTCCATCTAGTTTTGATATATATCTAATAGCCTATTTTTGCAGTAAGCTTGAATAACAGGATGCCATTCTTATCCTTATGACCTGTGTTTGCTGAGACTCGCGGTTTCTCTGGCCAAATGATTAACTTTATTAAGCTAAGCTAGATAATATTTCACTAACCTTTTACCTGGGCTTTCAGCAGAATCAGCATCTCTCCCCTCACAGTCTTTCCCTCGGATGGCTTAGCATCTGGAAAAGAAGCTAAAGTAGAAGTTACTTCAAGAAGTTATTTTAAGAGAGTGAAGGAACACTTGGGAAAAATATGTGGGAACCAGCAGATGGCAAATTTATTGGTCTAAGAAAAGATACAAGGAATTAGTAGGAAACTTGTAAATATCTATGGTGAAGTTGAGGAATGCAAGATGTGGGTAACTAAAGGCTATGTATCTTAAGACATTACCTTAGTTGTAACATTCTCCATCTATGGGAGCAATTACTCACATGGCTCTGATATTTATAATGTATGTTTCAAAATTGGCTTGTTTTTCTCTATCTGTAACAAGCTTGTAAAAATTCCGTTACAGTGCTCATAGCTGGATTTGTGCATTTTAGGCAGGCAAACTACACTGTAAATCCCAGGATTCCATAGAATCTTCTTAGGCAGCCGATCACGAGGTCTT